>CABHPQ010167931.1:0-31316 GCA_902168405.1 Peromyscus aztecus | reverse complement strand
CTGGAAACTACCTAGATGCCCCTCAACTAAAGAATGGATAAAGAAAATGTGGTACATATACACAATGGAGTACTACTCGGCAGAGAAAAACAATGACATCATGAGGTTTGCAGGCAAATGGATGGAACTAGAAAATATCCTGAGTGAGGTAACCCAGACTCAAAAGGACAAACATGGTATGTACACACTCATAAGTGGATACTAGATATAAAGCAAAGGATAATCAGACTGCAACACATTGCTCCAGGAAGGCTAGCTAGTAAGGAGGACCCTAGGAAGGACACATGGATTGCTCAGTGATGGAGAAATTGATGAGATCTATATGAGCAAACTGGGGGAGAAGGGGGTCATGGAGGGCAAGGGATGGGGGATGATAGCTTAGGGGAGTGGGAGGTTCAAGCTGGAATGGGAAAAGAGTGGGAGAGCAAGTAAAGAGATATCATAATAAATGAAGACATCATGGGAATAGGGAGAAGCAGAGTGCTAGGGAGGTTACCAGGAATCCACAAGGATGACTCTATCATAGTCTACTGGCAATAGTCAAGAGGTTACCTGAGCTGGCCTACTCTGGTGATCAGATGGTTGAATACCCTAATTGTCATCATAGAACCCTCATTCAGTGACTGATGGAAGCAGATGCAGAGATCCATGGTCAGATCCTAGGCTGAGCTCCAGGAGTCTAATCAACGAGAGAGAGGAGGGATTCTATGAGCAAGGGATAGTGAGACCATGATTGGAAAAAGTACAGAGACAACTAGATAAACTAGTGAAAACACATGAATTGTGGACCAATAGCTGAGGAGCCCCCATGGTACTGAACTAGGCCCTCTGCATTAGCAAGAGAGTTGTTTAGCTTGAAGAGGATAGGGGGCCCCCAGGCATTGGGATTAGGACCTGTCCCTAGTGCATGAGCCAGCTTTTGGGAGCCTAGTACCTATGATGAGACACTTTGCACAGCCTTGGTGCAGTTAGGAGGGGCTTGGACCTGCCTCAATTGAATGTACCAGGCTCTGTTGACTCCCCATGGGACATCTTGCCTTGGAGGAGGTGGGAATGGGGGGTGTGTTGGGGGTAAGGCCGGGTGGTGGGAGGAGAGAGGACAGGGGAATCTGTGGTTAGTATGTAAAATGAATAGAAAATCTCTTAATTACCTTTTTAAACAGATAAATATATTGAAAAAAGCACATAACTATACAGACTTTTAAAAAGAGAAGGCCATTCCCAGGTAGAGGGAATGGCATTAATGAGATATTGTATGACCTTGCATATATGTGCAATGTTAGCTGCTGAGATCTGACACACACAGATTCAACCAATGGCCTGTGTCTCAATCTTTTGAATTGACTTAACTGTGTCAACCAGGGTGGCAAAGGAGATATGTCAAGCATGTGCATAGGAGAGTTCTCTAATTGGAAATTCAATTATTCATTGGCTCAAGCTAACCTTCCCAAATTGTTCACCAATCTGGTCTGCCTTCATTTATATGACATGAATTAATACACACTGGAATGTGGTGATATTGTATTCCCCAATATATTGTGCATGCTAATAAACTTATCTGGGGTCAGAGAACAGAACAGCCACTAGATATAAAGGCCAGAAAATGGTGGCACACACACATTTAATCCTAGCATTCTGGAGGCAGAAATCCATCTGGATCTCTATGAGTTCAAAGTAACACTGGAACAGCCAGGCATGGTGAAACATGCCTTTAATCCCAGGAAGTGATGGCAGGAAGCAGAAAGGCATATAAGGCATGAAAACCAGGAACTAGAGCTGGTTAAGCTTTTAGACTTTTAGCAGCAGTTCAGCTGAGATTCATTCTGGATGAGGATTCAGAGGCTTCCAGTTTGAGGAAACAGGATCAGCTGAGAAGCTGGCCAGGTGAGGTTAGCTGTGACCTATTCTGTTTCTCTGATCTTTCAGCGTTCACCCCAATACCTGCCTCTGGGTTTGTTTATATTAATAAGACCTTTTAAGATTCGTGTTACACTGGAAAATTACAAACCACTCCCCCTGCCACAATCAAGTCCTTTTTCATAATGGCGACTCCAACAGATGATTATCTACCTTTCCCCCTGGGGTATACACAAGAAACTATTCCTCCTATTCTGGTCTAAAGGCAGAAGCTATGTTCCACATACAAATCATTTTCTTGTTACTGCAATGAACAGTTGACTACATAACTCAAATGGGTAATTTTAAAACTCAGTGATGGTTGAGCCCTTTTAGTTGGTTTGATCAAGAGGACAGCAGGGTCACTGCCCCATGGAGCAACATAGTGCGATAAAGATTACTTGAGTCAACATAGGAGAACTTGTCTCAGAAACATCTTTTTCCTAAAAGGTTGGAGGTATGGCTGTTCTAGACTTATTATGCCTTTCCAGAGAGAAATCACCCCAAATACTTAAAAGGCTAATAAACAAAAATCTTTGTAATAACAGTATGCATCCAGCTCTGGGTAATGCTAAAGGAGAAGCCAGCCTAGTACAGATTTTGCATTCCACACATGCTTTCATCCTTAAATCTATTTTAGGTTCAGGTCCCAGGTTACTTTGAATAGGCTAAATAGGGACAGGAGACTGCAAGTCTAGCCACTTAGGCAGATGGAGATTTACATGGCAAATCCATCTTTTAGATATGATTTAAAAATATACATTAAAAAGATGTATCATTGTCACAATTCTCACACATACAAAGGACAGAGAACACAAATACTGAAATCACCAAGAAAAAGTCCCCTATCAGAACTGTGGATGCTGCTCTCAGATGAACAGTCCTGCCAAGCTATTCAAACTTCAGAATAAAGCTGTGTTTGCTTCTGAAGATGCTAGCTTAGAGGAAGGCCACAGCTGCTTCTGTGGAGTAACAGACAGAGTTCATTTTACCTAGCACTGATTATTATCTCAGGGTTGTGACATCACCATAAAGAATTCCATTTTCTTTTTAAACAAATCTTTTTATTTGTTCACTTCTATTTTATGTGCATTGGTGCTTTGTCATGGGTGCTGGTTTCCCTGAAATTGCAGTTAGACAGCTGTGAGTTGCCATGTGGGTGCTGTGAATTGAACCCAGGTCTCTCTCTCCAGCATTAGAATTTCATTTTTAAGCTTTATTTTTGTAATGGATATGGGTGTTTGTCTCCATGTATCTGTGCACAGTGCCTTCAGAGGCCAGAAGAAGGCATCAGATGCCTTGGGGGTGGAATTACAGGAGGTTGCTAGCTACCAGGTTTCTGGGATTGGAACCTGTATTGTTTGTAACAATGTCTTAACTCTTATCTCTCTAGCCACTCTTTTACTTAAAGTTTATTTTCATATTTTAATTAAAATATTGCCTCACTTTTCCCCTCCCTTGTCCTCTCTCCATCCCTTCCCAAATTCTTCCCTTCCAATTTCTTTTTTGTTAAGTATGTAAGTATGCACAAATACATGAAGAAAACTGACTGAATCCGTTTCTGTTAGTTGTGTGTGTGTGGTTTCACAGCTGAACACATTGCACTGGATATGCTATTAGGGAACTCATCTCTTCCTAAGGCTAATTCTCCCACCTGCAGACTTCTACTCTTTAATGAGCAACAGCATTCCAACCCTGAAGTGACCTAGGCTGCCTTGGACAGGAAACATTATCAAGAACAGAAAATTTTGGGTGGTAATACTTGCTGGTCTCATGGTCCTGAAGCTCTGATACTGCAGGGAAGACTAGGGACATTGGCCAATCACAGTCTCCCTAGGTTCTCTGGGCCTCTCATTATTCTCATTGACCATTCTCACCTTGGATGACTTCGAAATTCTAAAATTCCTGCCTCCACTTTCTAAGTACCATGGTTACAGGCTAGTGCCACCATGCCTGGCTTAAGTGGTTTCAACTTCATTTACTGAGGTGTTACTTATTTCTGTGAGCCTAGGTTTCAGCATTTGAAGAATAAGGACAGAACTCTGAACTAGTCCTTTGATGAGTTATAACAGACTCAATGATAAAGAAAAATAATATTGCTCATACTTAGAAGACAGTGGACTTTAAAGCAGGAAGGCTGCATTTGATGGGAGCCTCCTGTTACTGGAGTTAGGACCAGCGCCTGTGTCATGGCTACCCTAAACAGCCAGGTTCAGCCACTCATCTTTATTAGGCCAATTAAAAGAACCAAGTTGTCCAGTTGTGACATGTCCACTATAATGCAGGAACTCTAAAAGCAAGATGGGCAGATCTCTCTGATGTTCTAGGACAGTCTAGTCTATCAAGTGAGTTTCAGGCCAGCCAGACATTCATAGTGAGACTATTCCCTTAAAATAAAAATAAATAAAAACAGCCGGGCGGTGGTGGCGCATGCCTTTAATCCCAGCACTCGGGAGGCAGAGCCAGGCGGATCTCTGTGAGTTCGAGGCCAGCCTGGGCTACCAAGTGAGTCCCAGGAAAGGTGCAAAGCTACACAGAGAAACCTTGTCTCGAAAAACCAAAAAATAAATAAATAAATAAATAAATACAATAGAAAAGGAAAAAATTAAGAAAAATTGAAAACATCTTTATTCAGTGTGACTAATGTAACAGTAATGAAGATATAAGGTAAATAATCAATCCCTGGAGCACAAATAGGTTCAGATAGATGGCAAGAGGTATGCATAACTAAGTAATCTAACTAAGCCATATAATGAATTTTTTTCCATCCCTAAATCCCTCCCCCATTCTCAGCTTTCTCCTGTGCAAGGTATTCATATAAGGAGTACATGTTTCTTCAGCAGAAAAGTTTTTTCTCCCCCCCACCCAAGACTCAATCTTTGCCCAGAATGAGATTCCTGGGAAATTAGAATTTCATGGGGTCCACTGTATCATTAGTGGTTAGCCAAATGGAGATAAAATGTCTGTTTAAAATAGCCTTACTCCTACCAGGCAGAAAGGTGACAGGGGTGAGAGTGTGGGGAGCAAGGAGCTTTAGAGTCCAAGTGTGGTCCCTGAAATGGGGGACTGCAGGGTGCTGTCACTGACAGCTGCATGTAGTTTCCAAAAAAAAGGAAAGAGTGGAAGACTTGGAGGGGATAGAGCCACTACACCCATGAAGTTTTACACCTGGATGAATTATTTCATGTAATTGAAGTGTGAAATCTAAATTTAACTTATCATTTAAATTCATAGGGCTTTTTCCACATGAGTTTAGAGGTGCAAATAAAATAAAGAGGTACATCATCATGCTTGAACAGATTGTTGACACTTGTCAGATTTTTTTTTCTTCAGAATAATCTTATTTAACTGAATGTAAGTGTGTTGGCTAATGGTCCTACGAAATTCTTTACTTGGTTTCCATTTGGTGTGAATTCTTTCAGGTTCTCCAAGATTACTATTGTATGCAAAGTCTATAACAGATTGATTACACATTTAAAGTTTTCTTCTTGTATAAAGACTCATGAAGTGCAATGACTTTACCACACTGATGACATTTTTAGGTTTGCTCTTCAGTATGATTTCTTTTCATGACTTCAAAGACTACTGTTACAAGAAAAGGCTTAACCACATTACTTGCATTCAAAGGGTTTCCTTCAGTATGTGTTCTTTTGTGTATTTGAAGACTTCTGTGATGTGCAAAGGCTTTACAACATTGAGTACATTGGTAGGGTTTCTCACCAGTATGTGTTCTTTTATGTATTCGGAGATAACTCTGTTCTGAAAACGCTTTATCACATTGATTACATTTATAGGGTTTTTCTCCACTATGTATTTTTTTATGTATTCGGAGACTAGTATGACGTGCAAAAGCTTTACCACATTGACTACATTTGTAGGGTTTCTCTCCAGTATGTGTTCTTTCATGTATTCGGAGATAGCTGTTATATGCAAAGGCCTTGCCACATTGAGTGCATTCATAGGGTTTCTCTCCAGTATGAATTCTTTGATGCCTTTGAAGATAATTGTGACGTGCAAAGGCTTCACCACATTCATTACATTTGTAGGGTTTTTCTCTAGTATGCGTTCTTTCATGCTTTTGAAGATGACTGTGACTTGCAAAGCCTTCACCACATTCATTACATTTACAGGGTTTCTCTCCAGTATGCGTTCTTTTATGTACACGTAGAATATTGTGTTGTGAAAAGGCTTTACCACATTGATAACATACATAGGGTTTCTCTCCAGTATGTGTTCTTATATGTATTTGGAGACTAGTGGGTTGTGAAAAGGCTTTGTCACATTGATTACATCTGTAGGGTTTCTCTCCAGTATGTGTTCTTTTATGTCTTTGGAGGCTGCTAAGATGTGCAAAGGCTTTACCACATTGCTCACATTCACAGGGTTTCTCTCCAGTATGTGTTCTTTTATGTATTCGGAGATAACTGTGGTTTGCAAAGATTTTTCCACACTGACTACATTCATTGCATTTTCTTCGAGCAGAAATTCTTTCATGTCTTTGAAAATGACTGTGATATGGAAATGCATTGGCACATTGAGTATATTCACAGGGTTTCTCTCCAGTAAGACTTCTTTCAGGCCTGCAAAGATAATTGGTACATGTAAAAGCTTTACCATATACATGACACTCATGAATTTTTTTTTTACCTGAATGAATTAACTTTACAATTTTGTCTAATTGTAAAGAGGAGTCAGATCTTAAGGTTTTATCACTCATGGTATTCCCCCTCATTAAGCATTGTTTTTCGTCTTTGAAGAGACCAGTGATGGTAAGAGCCTTTATTACATGGCTCACATTTTTATATGGCTTTTTTTCACCTATTTAAAGAGAACTGAAAAAACTCAGAGCTTTGCCACACCGATTGCATCTGTAAATATTCCTACACTATGAATCATACATTTGCAAAGTGAACCAAGACAAACCAAAGAATTTCCACAGTTCTAATATTCATAGGGATTTTCTGCAGTGTGCGTTTATTGATGTATTCTCAATGGAATTAAAAAACTAATTGTAAACTTGTATCACATTCAATAAGTCTACTAAAAGTAGAGACTATATAACTTCCAATTACTCTGGGAAAGAGATTACTTCTTTCCATATCTCTATGCTCATATGGCTTGTATCCAGAGTGACATATTATATACCTAGTAAAAGAATAACAAATAAAGGGTTTCCACATTGCATTCACAGTTTTACTTTCTGTTCCTCATAGACATGTAATATAGGGATTAAGGTTTCTCTACAACTTTTTTGACTCTCATAAACTTCCCCTCTCACTAAACTTAGCATAGTTGCTACAAGTATATGAGTAATACCAGCTTTACTATGAACTATTTAGTTATTAGAAGATTTTGGACATATACCTTTAGCAATATCTGAATGGTATGAAACTAAACAGATTGGAAGTTCTACAGCATAGCTCCCATGGGGCTATGATTCAAATGGTGATATGTGTTAAGGCATTGTTTCTTTGTCTTCCTTCTTATAAGAATGACAGGCAAACACAAATCAGCTCCATGACATTGAGGTACATGATTTTGTGAGAATTTAATAATCATCAATACACTTAAGACTGTGCTTATTTACACTGTTGCTTTCCCTTAAAACTTCCAGACACATTAAAATTTACTCAGAGGCACATTTGTATCCACTTGCACATTAAAATTACCTTCCATGTCTTCTAGAACTTTGGTAATATTCTTCAATATTATGGTCTTTCCAATTGTAGCCTAAAATATAGTACAAGAAAATATATGACATATTATTGGAAATTATATAAAATTTAAGCTATTATCTTCAATGAACCCTGACTGATTTATTCAACTCATTCTTCCTCTTTCTTAATCAAAATTATAGAAGAGCATTAATAACCAAGAAACAGTTATCCCCTTATTTTAAAAAGTGAAGAAAAATTCAATCTTACCTATAGTAGTAAGGTTCCTATAGGTTTCCAGCATCACATCTTTGTAGAGATTCTTCTGGGAAAGATCCAGCAAAGCCCACTCTTCCCAAGTGAAGTCAATATGCACATCATCATAGGTCACTGCATTCTAAAATATCCCATACATGTGTGTAACAGAAAGCATGATCATAACAGTGTTGTAAATATATACTTCTTTGACAATATATTCATATATTTCTGGTCACTTTAGAAGGAAACTGAATAAGAGGTTCACCTCTTGTCATTTCTGCACACCTTGCAAGAAATATGATAATTAACAGACTTTAAAAGAGAGAGATAAGCAAACAGATCAACAGTACTGAGTAAACACCAGAGACATTATATGAACAATTACTACAAAAAAAAAAGATGGGTGTATTGGCTCATGCCTATAATCCCAGCACTCAGAAGGCAGAAACAGGTGTATTTCATTGAGTTGGATGCCAGCCTAGTCTAGGCAATGAGTCTGAGGACAGCCAGAGGTAGATATTAAGACCCTGTCTCCCCCACAAAAATCAATTAATCAAAGAAAAACATAGAAAGAACTCAAAGATTTTTACTGAAGTTCCTAAAAGATCTATGCATTCACTCCAGTTCTGTCTTCATTTTCCAGAAACCTAAAGTGCCCCAGTTTAACTGTAGCATTAATAGAATCTTATTAAAAAGGGAATGCATGTCTAAACAGTTACAAGTGGACAGATGAAAACATTAGCAATATAAATGTTGATCATAAATAAACAGTGTAGGGCAAGAGAGATGGCTCAGTGGTTAAGATTGCTTGCTGATCTTGCAAATGGGTGGGCTCAATTGCCAGTACTTACATGAGGGCTCACAATTATCCATTACTCAAAGTCCAAGAGTTCTGAGGCTGTCTTCTGACTACTGTGAGGACAAGGCACACATGTGGTGCATGTTGATGCTTACAGGCAAAATACTCATATTCATTCAAAAAAAGTGTCAAAACATATACAATAGATAGGAAGAATGCCACACAACTGCCAATAACTCACACAACTACAATCCAACAACTCACAAGACTCAGGCAGTATTAATGTCATGAATACACACTATCCTGGGAAACAGAATGATAACCTCTGCCAAATTTCAAAATTCAAGATGTGGCTGAAGATCAGCACAACACCATATGTTTGACATTTACAAAAACCTACATTCCAGGCTACCAGCCAATAGTATAAGGACAAAAAGAGCAAGGCATGCTGGTCCACCTTTAATCCTAGCACTTGGGAACTAGAGTCAGGTAGATCCCTAAGTTGGGGGGCCAGCCTGGTCTACACACCACCTTTCAGGACATCCAAGGCTACATAGATAAACCTTCTCTTCAAAAACAAAAACAAAAAATTTAAAAAAAAACAGCAGGCCAGCAAAATAGTTGAATAGTAATTGCTTGTAATGTACCCTTTGTGATTTAAGAATACAGTCTATAATAGCAGTGAAAATGTAACAGCATGAAAAGGAAGATAGTTTATTAGTTTCAACCACAACACAGTAGACACAAAGAACAGGAAATAGATTGAGGCTATATACATGCAAAGCCCATCCCCAGTCAGGAATTCTATCCAAAAAGCCTCCTCCCAATAAAGGTTCCATAAGCATAAAGGTTCTAAGGTTTCTTGCTGTGGATATTGCTCTGTATAAATAAAACACTGATTGGCCAGTAGCCAGACAGGAAGTATAGGTGGGACTAACAGAGAGGAGAATTGAGAGAATAGGAAGGCAAAGAGAGAGACACTGCCAGCCGCTGCCATGACAAGTAGCATGTGAAGATGCCGCTGAGCCACGAGCCACGTGGCAAGGTATAGATTTATAGAAATGGGTTAATTTAAGATAGAAGAAGTGGATAACAAGAAGCCTGCCATGGCCATGAAGTTTATAAGTAATATAAGCATCTGAGTGGTTATTTTATACGTGGGTTGTGGGAGTGCAGGGGCTTGGTGGGACCTAGGAGAGAAGCTCTCAAGCTACAGTTTCTGTCTTGCTTGGTCACTGTCTCATGATTAGCAAGTTCTCTTATCAAGCCCAGACCCACTTGCTTAAAGGATACTGTCACAAAGAAAGCCACCAAGGAGAGACAAGTGTTCAAATGCAACACCCTATGTAGTAGGTTTTTCAGCCAATCAACTACACTCTGACCTCGGTCACTATAAGATCATGGTCATCCAATGATGAAAATCCATTTAGTAATGACAAAGATCCTCACAGTCTGAATAGTCCCTATACAGTTCAAATGTGCAAAGTTTCTTCTGAGACACAAGGAAATTTCTTGACGGTGATATCTTGTAAAACCAGAAGACAAGTTACATCTTTCCTACATACAATGGCACAGAATATTCATTCCCCTTCCAAAAGAGGAATGGAGACACAGTGAGGGAATATTGGACCAAGGCAAGACTGAAACCCAGCAGGGCAAGCACCAAATCCTGTATCTTTGTGTCAGACACATGGGGCTTCAGTTTCAAAGGGCTTAGAGCGCTCTAGCCCTGCAACTTCTCATGCATCTCTCTCTTAGGTAACTTTCACTCCCTATATGCGGCTGTCAACAGGTGTCTCAAACTTAGGTATCTCAACATCTTATAGTCTCAAAATGCAACCCAGGCTTCATCTTCACAGATTCATGCAATGAACTCTCAGTCTCCTACTGAGGCTCTTACTCTACCACACATATGCCTGCAACAGTGCTGAACTGAAACCACAGACTAAGACTCCATAACCTGAAATTATGATTCTTTCTTGTTTCCAGGACCGGTACAACATGGGTGATTCCCCTGAAAATTTGTCTTCCAAGTTGTGATGGATCTTATCATACTTGGACCAGAGTTGCAGCAGGTTCTGTATGAAGTTGCTTCCTGGGACTAAGAATCACTTTGCCTACTCCTACCATTAACTGAAGGCTTAGCAGGATGGAGTGTTACCCTTAGAGCACCTACTCAGGCTTCCACTGTAGAGCACAGGCCTTCTTTTTAATGGTAACAATCTCCTTGAAAATTGATGCCTCTGTTTCAGCACTTGACTGCCATCTTAAGCTAGAATCATTTTTCTCTAAAACTCACAGATTTTTCATTTATTTCTATCCCACTTGTTGCTTTTTTTCACTGTAGTCCTAAATGAGTCATCAATAATTACATTCCAACAGATTCAATATTCCATCTAAGAAATCAGTCCATTATTTTTTTAGTTCTGCCACTCAATTTCTCAGTGCATGAGCAGAAAGAAGAAAGATTTGGGGCCAACTTATCACACAGTGACCTCTAGCTTAATTATCCATAGTCTATTTCCAACTGAAATCCAATGACCTTGACCTCCTCTGTCTGCCATTACTCTCAACATTCTCATCTTCCTGGTCCTACAAGAACAGCCAATTAAGCTATATATGTACAGCTTCCTATGGCTTTTGCCATTTAAAGTCCTGATATCTTCTATATTCCTCCAAAGCACAACATCCCCAGGTTCTGCCCAGCAACAAAATCTCTTTTGTTGTGCCATCTTTTGCTTCTCTGCTTCTGTGATTAAATCCTCTAACCAAAAGCACCTCAGGTAATGTGCGGGTTTATTTGGCAGATTCTGCCAGATCACAGTCCATCATTTTGGGAGCTTAGGATAGAAACTTAAGCTAGAAAATGAAGACAAAACCATGGACAAATATTGTTTCCTGGCTTTCTCTCTTGCTTGGTCACTGTCTCATGATCAGCTAGTTCTTGTATTGAGCCCAGGCCCACTTGCTTAGGGATATCATCACCCTCCCTCATCAATCAACTCAATCTCTCACAGACATAGCAACCAGTCATTCTTATAGGGGCACATGCTCAATTGAGGCTCACTCAGAAAACTAACTGCAGGTTCTGAGATGTTGACAACTGAACCTAAATGGAACACAGAGACAATAATATATAAGAAAGTTTAAAAAATCCAAAACCAGGGGCTGGAGAGATGGCTCAGTGGTTAAAAGCACTGGCTGTTCTTCCAGAGGCCCTGAGTTCAATTCCCATCTGTAATGAGATCTGGTGCCCTCTTCTGGCATGCAGGCAGAACACTGTATACATAATAAATTTTTAAAAAAAATCCAAAACCAATGCGTTAACCATATCAATACTTAAAGTAGAAAAAACCCAACATTGATGATTGCAACACCTGGAAAAGATGGATGTGTCAAGAAATGAGGAGAGAACCTTTAGCATCAAGAAGAAAAAACTAAAACTGTTTCCCCATAGAAAGTCCCCAAACAAATGAAAACTCAGGGAACTCATAACATAATATAGTAGAATTTATATATATATTATATATATACATAGAAAATATAGATATAAATATAGAAAAATTTTAGAATATAAAAATAGGTGAAGGTCTATCATTTCTCAGAGAAACAACAAAATAATTAGACTATAATTAATAAAATCACATAACATAGGTGGCACCACCAATAAAGGGGGACACAAAGACTTGATACAAATTTAACACAGTCCCTTAAATAAGAACTACAAGATTCTAACCAAAGTTCAAAATCAAAGAAATCACTGTACATTCTGCTTTTTTTCTTTGCCAAAAATAGAAAATAGGTTTGGCAAGAAGGGCTGTTCCACCAAAACTGGAGAAATTCACTTGAAGCCCTCTGATGTTTTGACACTGTAGAAAACCGTTTTGCTTACTTAAAGTATCTCATTCCCTTATGATAAAGAAAAGTATGTCTATTAGGATTACTTAGACACTACGTTGTTTCCAATGATTGAAAATTGGATGTAAGTCTGCAACTGACTATGGAAATGTGAATTTTTAAAAACCAAATGCAAGATCATAGATTTTTAAAGAAATAATGTATGATTTGTATTATACACCTAAAGCAACTTGTTTCGCTCTAATTACTTTATAAGTCATAAGCACTTTTAAAAAAAATCTACCCTCATCTTTATGTGTATGTTTGTGTATGTGAGAAAGAATGTCTTCCATGTGTGTATAGGTGACACACCAGAGAAGAGGATGTCAGATCCCCTGGATTTGGGGTAGCAGGTGGTTAAGAGCTTCCTGACTTGGGAGTTGGTGTCTGAACTTGGGTCAACCCCAAGAATAATACTTGCTGAGTGACCTGCTCAGCCCACATAGTACTTTTTATCCAATAAACTGAAAGTCTTTCACAGATTAGCAACAACAACAACAACAAAAAAAAACTAAAGAAAGAAAAAAGTATATAAGTGATCCCTGTGAACCTAATGCCTGAGTATTAAGATACTGGGTACGGGACTAGGTAGGTTGCCCATTGGGATTTGGTACAGTCTGTTACCAGAGATCCAGTACTCATGGTTGCCCCTAGTGCTGCAACACAATAGCAGTTGAAGCTTCCCCTCCCACTAGCAACACCTTCTACAGATCCCACAGACCATCCCTACCTGCCCTGCCCTTCCTGCCCCACCTCTGTGTCCCAGCCCCCAACTTGAGCAGATACCCCCTGTTCAACCACAGGGCATGCCAGCCAGAAGACTATATAGGCTGCCCAAAGACCTATCCCCCTATCTGTTACCACAGACCCATTTCTCACAGTTGCCCTCAGCACTGGAACAGAATACCAGGGGCAACTTTATCTCCCACAGTTGACGTGTCCTTCGGATCCCTGACACTATTTCCACTTGCCTCACCTCTGTGTTGCAGCACCCAACTCAGGCAGATACCCCCTGATCAGCCACACATCATGCCTGCCAGAC
Organism: Peromyscus aztecus; assembly: GCA_902168405.1. Taxonomy (NCBI): domain Eukaryota; kingdom Metazoa; phylum Chordata; class Mammalia; order Rodentia; family Cricetidae; genus Peromyscus; species Peromyscus aztecus. The sequence goes on along the minus strand of CABHPQ010167931.1, from coordinate 17,770 downwards.
CAGGTAGGCTGTCTGCAGATCTACCACACTATCTGTTGCCACAGACCTAATTTTCACAGGTGCCCCTAGAACTGGAATAGAATACTAAAGGTAGCTTCCCCTCCCCCCTCTCCACTCCTCCTGTGGATCCCTAAGATCTTCTCCTCCTGGCTTCCCCTTCCTCCAGCCTCCAAGAGCAGCAAGCATTCTCCCATGAACACACCAGCCAAGCATAACTGTAAAAAAGGTAATGCTCCATCAATACAGTTTCTGAAAATCCAGAGAGATAACAGAAACCCAGAAGAAAAAAAAAAAAAAAAACTGCCACCCAACCAAGACAAATCCAGAAATCAGTACCTAGACCTATAATCACCAGAAACTGAGATGCCTAGATGTCAGCTTATGAACATAATCAATAACAGCCAAGGTAACATGTCCCCACCAGAGCCCAGCTATCCTACCACATCAGGTCCTGAATATTCCAATGTATCTGAAGCACAAGAAAAAGACCTTAAAACCAACTATATGAAGATGAAGATGACAGAGGTCCTTAAAGAGTAAATGAATAAATCCCTTAAAGAAATCGAGGAAAACCAAAACAATTGGAGGAAATCAACAAATCCCTCAAAGAAATCCAGGAAAACTCAAATAATTAAGAGAAAACCAATAAATCTCTTAAATAAAGCCAAAAAGAAACACACAATTGAAAGGAAACAAATACAAAAAAAAAAACTGAAAATGGAAATAGGAGCAATAAAGAAAACACAAACTGGTGGAATCACGGAAATGAAAATTTTAATACTACAAAGAACAGTAGAGGCCAGCTTCACCAACTGAATACAGAGATGGAAGAGAGAATCTCAGGTACTGAAGATATGGTAGAATAAATGGCTATATCAGTCAAAGGAAACATTAAATCTAAAAAAATTCCTGACACAAAATATCCAGGAATTCTGGCAAACTATGAAAAGATCAAGCAAGGAGAAGAATACCAGCTTAAAGGTCCAGAAAATATTTTCAACAAAATCATAGATGAAAATTTTCCTAACCCAAAGAAGGTGCCTATCAAGTTGGTACAAGAAGCATACAAAAGACCAAATATTGGAATAGAAAAGAAAGTCTCCTTGCCACATAATAATGAAAACACTAAACATACAAAACAAAGAAAGAATATTAAAAGCTGCAAAGGAAAAATACCAAGTAACATACAAAGGCAGATCTATGAGAATTATACCTGACTTCTCAATGGAGACTCTGAAAGTCAGAAGAACCTTGGATACATGTGCTGCAGATTAAGAAACCACAGATGCCAGCCCAGATTACTATACCCAGAAAATTTACATTCACCATAAATGGAGATAATAAGATATTCCATGATAAAGCCAAATTTATACAATATCTATCTACAAATGCAACAATGCAGAAGATGCTAGAAGGAAAATTCCAAACGAAGGAGATTAACTCCACATATGAAAACAAAGGAAATAAATATGTCACATCAGCAAAAGCAAAAGGGAGACACACAAACACAAACACATACACACACCACCACCACCACCACCACCACCACCACCAACAACAACAACAACAACAAAATAACAGGAATTAACAATCATTGTTTATTGATATCACTCAGTATCAATCGCCTCAATTCCCCAATAAAAGACACAGATTAATAGAATGGATGAAAAAGAAGGTTCATCTTTCTACTGTACCTAAGAAACACATTTCAACATCAAAGACAGACATTACCACAAGGTTAAGGGTGGGGAAAAGATATTCCAAGCAAATAGACCTAAAAGCAAGCAGGTGTAGCCATTTTAATATCAAACAAAATAGAATTCAAACAAAAATTGATCAAAGATATGGGGAAGAACACTACATATTCATCAAAGGGAAAATCCAGCAAGATAACATTTAGATTTTTAACATCTAGGCCATAAGCACAAGGTTAACAACTTTGTAAAAGGAATACTTCTACAGCTTAAATCACACATTGAGCCTCACACACTGATAGTGAGAGACTTCCATACCCCACTCTCAACAATGGACAGGCCTTCCAGACAAAAACTAAACAAGAGAAATGCTCGAGCTAACTGACTTTATAAACCAAATGAACCCAACTGATATTTACAGAACATTCCATCTAAACATAAAAGAATAAACCTTCTTCTCAGCACCTCATGGAACTTTCCCCAAAATTGTTGACATACTCAAACACAATGCAAGCCTCAACAGATATGAGGAAACTGAAATAATTGAAACAATCCCCTGCATCCTGTAAACATAGCCAGTGTCTCGAAAAACCAAAAAGAAAGAAAGAAAAAAAAAAAACTAAACATAGCCGGGCAGTGGTGGTGTAAGCCTTTAATCCCAGCACTCGGGAGGCAGAGCCAGGTGGATCTCTGTGAGTTCGAGGCCAGCCTGGGCTACAGAGTGAGTTCCAGGAAAGGTGCCAAAGCTACACAGAGAAACCCTGTTTGGGGTGGGGGGCACTAAACATAAACAACAGAGAAAACAGAAAGCTTACAAGTTCATGGAAACTGAACGATTATCTACTGAATGACTACAGGGTCAAGACAGCAGTAAAGAAGTTAAAGACTTTCTAGAATTCAATGGTAATGAATACACCACCTTTTGCATGAATCCTAATTGGTCTTAATAATAAAAACCTGGAGCCAGATATCAGAATAAATGCTGAAAGATCAAAGAAGAAGAGCAGCCAGCCACTAGAAAGTCTTCTTACCTCTCCTCAATTCTCAGCCTGAAAAACTGAGTTCCTTTCTCCTCCCACCTTATATTCCTTTCTCCATCTAGCCATATCACTTCCTGTCGCAACCTCCCTAGTGCTGGGATTAAAGGCATGTGTGCTTCCCAAGTACTGGGAGCAAAGGCACGAGATCCCAAGTGCTGGGATTAAAGGTGTGTGCCACCACTACCTAGCCTCTATGGTTAACTAATGGCTAGCTTTGCCCTCTGATCTTCAGGCAAGCTTTGTTAGATCATACACAAAATATCACCACACATACCCAAATTTATGGGACACAAATAATGCTAAGAGGAAAGTTCATAGCACTAAGCACCTACATTAAAAAAAAATGGTATCGATCTCGTACTAGCAACTTAACAGCATACCTGAAAGCTCTACAACAAAGAGAAGTAGTGTTGGTAAATTGTTTTATGTGGGACAACTGAAGAAAGAGAGACACTTGAGAATACAATGAAGCTTTAAAGAGCAGAGAGTTCAGCTTCAGTGGACCGAACTCCAAGCAGCTTTGCAGAAGCATTTTTTATTATTACATGAACAGTACGTTTTACCAAGTCAATTTCCACATCCCAAAACCATTGATCTGATCTAAGAGTTGTCTGAAGGATCACATTACCAAAGCAATTCCCGGCCATTACAAGACTTCCTAGTTTGCGAAGAAAGTCTTGTGACCGAAAACATGCAAAAGCTCTGAAGTTCCTACAGGAAAAACAACTCCATAAATCTCAGATAACAATCACTGATTATTTTCAAAAGATTACTACAAAACCTAGGTGAGCCATTACTCCAGAGTTTACATCAGGGACAAACAATGGCTCTACTAAATTTTCTACTACAAAGTAAGCATAACAGAAAGTAGTAGACAGCAAGAAACTATCCAATTGAGGGCTAAAGTCAACAAAACAGAAACAAAGAGAACACTGCAATGAATCAATGTAACACAGAGTTGGTTCTTTGAGAAAATCAACAAGATAGACAAACCCTTAACCAAACAACTAAAAGACAGGGAGAATATCCAAATTAATAAAATCAGAACTAAAAATGGGGACCTAACAACAGACACTGAGGAAATTCAGAGAACCATAAGGACATAGTTTAAAAACCTGCATTCCATCAAATTGGAAAATCTAAAAAAAAAAAAAAAAAAATGGATAATTTTCTCAAAAGGTACTAATTACCAAAGTTCAATCAGGATCAGACAAACAATGTAAATAGACCTGTAACACCTAGTGAAATAGAAGTAGTCATTATAAGTCTCCCAACCAAAAAAGCCCAGGGCTAAACAGTTTTAGTGCAGAATTCTACCAGACTTTCAAAGAATAGTGAATGTCAATACTCCACAAATTATTCCACAAAACAGAAATAGAAGAAACATTACCCAATTTATTTTATGAAGCTACAGTTACCAAGATACACAAAGCATATAAAGACTCAATAAACAGAATTACAGACCAATTTTTCTCATGAACATTGACACAAAAATATTCAATAAAATATTTGCAAATAGAATCCAAAAACACATTTAAAAAGATCATCCAAAATGTTCAAGTAGGCTTTTTCCCAGAGATGCAGGGATGGTTCAACATATGAAAATCAGGAAATGTAATCCACCATATAAATAAACCGAAAGAAAAAACGCACAGGATCATCTCATTAGACACTGAAAAGATCTTTGACTAAATGCAACATCCTTTCATGATAAAAATCTTGGTTGAGATTACGGATACAAGGGACACACCTAAACACAATAAAGGCAATTTACAGCAAGCCTACTGTAGTAGAATATTGTTTTAAGGTGTGTTACTTTTGTTTAGGTTGCATTTGTTGACCTCTGTGAACCTGTGTAACTGTGCCTGTGTAAAACACCTGATGGTCTAATAAATAACTGAATGGCCAATAGCAAGACAGGAGAGAGAGACAGGCGGAGATGGCAGGTAGAGAGAATATATAGGAGAAATCTGAAAGGAAAAAAAAGAGATGGAGGAGTGAAAGGAGAAGGAGCCAGAGAAGGAAGAGGACTCCAGGGGCCAGCCACCCAGCTACACAGCAAGCCACAGAGTAAGAATAAGATTTACAGAAGTAAGAGCATGGGAAAAGCCCAGAGGCAAAAGATAGATGGGTTAATTAAGATAAGAAAAGCTGGCTAGAAACTAAGCCAAGCTAAGGCCAGGCACTCATAATTAAGAATAAGCCTCCGTATGTGATTTATCTGGGAGCTAGGTGGTGGGCCCCCCAAAAAGATTAAAAAAATGGTGCCCAAAATGGGGCATATTCCCATAGGACCTGAGAAAGCTTAAAAGGTAAAAAAGAAAAAAGATGGCTCCTTTAAGAGGTGCTGCTGTTCAGCTGGCAGCACTAAGTAAAAATGGCAAGCTAAGTAAAAACTGCCTGTGAGAACACAGGTACTGGCTTCCACAGCCAGGACAGCTGAATGCAGTTTTCAGTCACAAACCTCTGACTGAGCAGTGAACTTTAGGTTTGACTTTCATGACCCAAGACGAGGGACAAGCCAGGAGAGAGCTGCATACAGAAGATCCATGTGTACCTTATCAGTCTAAGGTTTGCTTGTATGGTCAAAAAAGACTAGAGACATGCAGTAAAAGAGATCCAGATGGAAAAAACCCTCTAAACAGGTTACAGTGTGTTTTACAATGTGCATAGACTTAGGAAAAGGAAAATATTATAGTGATAGAAAAAAAATGAATAGTTTATAAAATAAAATCTTTAAAGAGAGTAAAGAGAAAAGCCAGGTAAGATGGGAAATACACAGGTAGTCTGGATCCTGTATGTTATTGTTTTGATTTTGAATTTTTTGATTATTGAAAAGCAAACCACAGATGCTAAGAAAGAGGGACTGATGAAATAAACCTGCTTTTATACCTTAGGAATGCCTTCACTTTAAAAAAAAGTATTAAAAAATGTATTTTTCAAATGGAAATCAAAAATACTTGGAAGTTTTGTTCCCACAGGCGATAAGAGGCTGTGGATTCCTTCAGTGTTAATATGGATCATGTTTGATCAGGCTAGACCTCCTGAAACTTGACAGGTGATATCTATCAGCTAAGGTTACTGCTGGTCTTCCCAGGACTTAGTCATTACCTAAAAGTTTTCTCTCTGGGACCCTAAAAATGCTTCATCCACAGAGAGCAGGAAGCAGTATGGAGAAAACTACATTCACATTCCCAAGAGTTGGGGGATGTGGGTTGTCTTTGGTTATTTGGTGGGTTATGGATGTTTGTTATCATTTAGGAGAATATAAAATATTGATACAAATTTAAAGTTATTTTTATTACACTGTATATATGTTTCTACTCTTGTTTAAATGGTTTTTGTATATTGATAAAAATTTAAGGTTGTTTTTGTTACAACATATTGTATGTATGTTTCTATTCTAGTTTAAGGTATTGTACTTATGTAGTTTATTTACAAATATAGGGTAAATTTCTAGTTTTTGAAAGCTATTATTATAAACTATATAGGATAACCAGGAACATAGGTAGAACAAAATTCTAGATATGTTAGGTATGCTTTCCAGATCATATAGAGATATATTTTAGATAGATAGATGGTCTTCAAACCTTTCAATGTCCTACAGAATATGTTATTTAAAATGTTTTGTTAACCTAAGGTTTTTCATGACAATGAGACACATCTGCTCTTGGCAACACCAATTTACTTCAGAGAAGGTGATGGGCATTAAAGAAACTTCTTATGGAGTTTGCTTTCATTGTGTCAAGGTTAGCCACTGGGTGAAGAAACTTTTCTTGCCTTTGACTGGTGACAATGTGCTACGCAGGTTGGACATGCAGGACACAGAGGAAAGTGACTGTTGAACTTGGTCAAAAACAAGGCAAGACAGTCCTTCAAAATTCCTACTAGAAGAGTCTGCCAGATATTCTGAAGGACACAGAAGAAAGTGACTGACGAACTTTGCCAAAACAAGGCAGGACAGTCCAATATTCCTGCTTCATAGTAGAGTCTGCCAGATACTCTAGGCCTGTAGGCTGAAGATGGATGCCCCAACATTGCAGAGGAACTTTGGTGACTATCCAGGCAGTCAAATGTCTTTTTGTTAGATAATAACAAATCCTTCTGGGTCTTTGATGGAATTGAAGACTAAATAGTTACAGTTGCAGTTTTCCTTAGTTATGATAGAAAGTAAATTAGTTGTAAATTTTTGGATTCACTAAGATAGGATAATGTATTATTTTCTCTGAATATGCTAATTACGAATGGACAGAATATTGTGAATGTAATCCTTACTTGATAATTGTTATTGTATATAGTCTTACTATGTTAAGTTAAAACTCTTTCATTTTTATTTAGACAAAAGGGGTGAAATGTTGTAGAATATTATTTTAAGGTGTGTTACTTTTGTTTATGTTGCATTTGTTTAACTCTGTGAACCTGTGTTACTTTGCCTATCTAAAACACCTGACTGGTCTAATAAAGAACTGAATGGCCAACAGCAGGGTAGGAGAGAGAGACAGAGCCAGCAGTCAGAGAGAATATACAGAAGGAGAAATCTAGGAGGAAGAAAACAGAGATGGAGGAGTGAAAGGAGAAGGAGCCAGAGAAGGAAGAGGACTCCAGGGACCAGCCACCCAGCTACACAGCAAGCCACGGACTATGAGTAAGATTTACAGAAGTAAGAGCATGGGAAAAGTCCAGAGGCAAAAGATAGATGGATTAATTTAATATAAGAAAAGCTGGCTAGAAACTAAGCCAAGCTAAGGCCAGGTAATTAAGAATAAGCCTCCGTGGAAATGCATGAACTGTGGACCAATAGCTGTGGAGCCCCCATGGTACTGGACTAGGCCCTCTGGATAGGCAAGACAGTTGTTTAGTCTGAACCATTTAGGGGCCCCCTAGGCAGTGGAATCAGGATCCATCCATCCCTGGTGCATGAGCCGGCTTTTTGGAGCCCAGTGCCTATGGTGGGACACCTTGAGAAGCCTTGGTGCAGGGAGGAGGGGCTTGGACCTGCCTCAACTGAATGTACCAGACTCTGCTGACGCCCCATGGAAGACCTTACCTTGGAGGAGATGGGAATGGGGGGTGGGTTGGGAGGGAAGGCTTGGGGGGGCAGGAGGAGGGAGAAGAGGGAGATCAGTGGTTGGTATGTAAAATGAATAGAAAATTTAATAAAATAAAATTTAAAAACAAGAATAAGCCTCCATGTGTGATTTATTTGGGGGCTGGGTGGTAGGCCCCAAAAAAGAGTAAAAGAACAACAACAGCCTATAGCCAACATCAAATTAAATAGAGAGAAACTCAAACCAGTTCTACTAAAAATCAGCAACAAGACAAGGCAGTCAGTCTCTCCATATCTATTCAATATAGTAACTGAAGTTCTAGCTAGAGCAAAAATACAACTAAAGGAGATCAAGGGGATATAATTTAGAAAGGAAGAAGTCAAAGTATCATGATTTGCAGATAATATGATAGTATACATAAGTGACCCCAAAAGAATCTACCAGGGAACTCTTACATTTGAAAAACACCTTTAGTGAAGTGGCTGGATACAAGATTAATTCAAAAAAATCAGTAGCCCTCTATACACAAATTACAAGCCGCCTGTGAAAGACATCAGGGAAACAAAATTCTTCAAAATAGCCTTAAATAATATAAAATATGTTGGGGTAACTCTAAAAAAGCAAGTGAAAGACTTGTATGAAAGACCTGTCAGAAAAGTCCTTTGAAGATGATTGCTTCAGCTAGATTCTGTGTTCTTTCTGCCCTTCATTTTCTATTGCTACCTGTAGTAGAATATTATTTTAAGGTGTGTTACTTTTGTTTATGTTGCATTGTTTAACTCTGTGATGCTATGATACTTTGCCTGTGTAAAACACCTGATGGTTTAATAAAGAACTCAGTGGCCAACAGCAAGGCAGGAGAAAGGATAGGCAGGGATGGCAGACAGAGAGAATATATAGAAGAGGAAATCTGGGAGGAGGGAGATCTAGAAATGAGAGAGGAAGAAGGAGGACTCCAGGAGCCAGCCACCCAGCTACACAGCAAGCCACGGAGTAAGAGTAAGATTTACAGAAGTAAGAGAATAGGAAAAGCCCAGAGAAAAAAAGGTAGATGAAATAATTTAAAGTTAAGGAAAGCTGGCTAGCAACCAGCCAACCTAAGGCCAGGCATTCATAATCAAGAATAAATCTGTGTATAATTTATTTGGGAGCTGGGTGGTGGGCCCCCCAAAAGAGCCAAAATACCAACAACAACAGTTACCTGTAGTATAGACAAGATGTCTGAAACTCTTACCGACACCTGACAAATGACTGTGCATTTGTCAGATTAAATCCAGATAAGAGAAACAAATGGCTTGACACTGCCTAAGCTGTAATTACATTCAGTTTCATGCCTGATACACCACTGACTGTGAGAGTTCTTTAAAAGTATATAACCCCTTAACCACTGCTATTGTCTTCATTCATTTAGCACAATAGCCTCCTGAGATACCCAGCTTGTCCTCAACAAGTGAACATTTAGGTTATTGTCATATTTAGGCAGTCATTTTCATAACTGCCATGAACATGAGAATTCTGATATTTCATAATACTAATTTTTTTTTTTTTTTTTTTTTTTTTTTTTTTTTTTTTAGGGATTTTTTTTTTAGCTTTGCGCCTTTCCTGGAACTCGCTTGGGAGACTAGGCTGGCCTCGAACTCACAGAGATCCACCTGCCTCTGCCTCCCGAGTGCTGGGATTAAAGGCGTGCGCCACCACCGCCCAGCTTAATACTAATTTTAAGTGCATGAAGATATACTGAGGATTTTGCTGGGATCCATAGCAATTCTGTCATTTTATGAGAACTCTGTACACTGTAGACACACATAAACACATGGATAGAAAAAGAAGGTCTGGACAACACAGTTTACTGTGTTGTTTGTGGTAATGGGGTTGATGCATAGAGGTAATATGCCCAAATGTATCAGAATACACACACTAAATATGTGCAATTTTACATCAACTATAAGAATGCAACATGGTTTTAACTAATTTTAGTTGATATCTGTGGAAAATCCCAACCTACTGCTATCAGAGTTTATTTTGCATGCTACTACATAGTCCATATTACATTCAGATTCGATTCACTGTTCAATTCTAGAGCATGTTTGATTTTCACCTTTTTGTTTTCTCAATTAAATCAGACTTAGTGGGATATCTTTTATGTGAACATAATAATGTATTCTGTGTCACTAAACTCTACACTGGAGTCCTCTTTCTATGGCGTTGTACATTATTTCATATCAGTTTCAGATTCACACTGTAGTTTGCTAAATGAATGATTATGTAGAATACTGTCTTTTACCATTTTATTACTGTAAACAACACCATTAACATGATGTATTATAAGAAAGATGTTGGGTATGTTCAATTTGCAGCATAAATTCAATATAATTCAAAAAAGTTCCCAAAATATTCTAACAGGAAAGCTGATTCCAAACCTACATACCATGTGGAAAAACTCAAGTGTTCTCAATAGGATTGTGAAGGATTAGTACACACAATGACACAGTGTGACCTCTGTACTTACCACAAAGCTACAACAATAAAAAATGTGTACAATATTTATGAAAAAATAAGGGGATGGAGAGAAAAAGCCAAAAACAAAAGCACAAAAAGATAGTCAAGCTTTTATCAAAAGACCTAAGGAAACTCAGTCAAGGAAAATGTGAACTTGACCAATGTTACCTATGATTGTAGGTGCATAGAAATTAAATAAAAATAGACTTCACAAAAATAACTCAAAGTGGCCCCTAAACTCTTATATTTCTGACCCTCCAGCTACTGATCTCTCATCCAAACAGAGAGGACCCCATGCTCTGGAACTCTCTATGAAAAAGGAGGTCTTCAGAAAGGTAGGCTATGGCTCTGTAGCCCCTACCTGATGATGCCCCTATGGTTTCAGGCAAGTCTAGCCAGGCAGATGACCATACACAAAGTAATGTTAAAGAATAATTTTGGGGCTGGAGAGATGGCTCAGCAGTTAAGAGCACTGGCTGCTCTTCTAAAGGTCCTGAGTTCAATTCCCAGCAACCACATGGTGGCTCACAACCATCTATAGTGGGATCTGATGCCCTCTTCTGGCCTGCAGGCATATATATAGGCAGAACACTGTGTACATAATAAATACATCTTTTAAAAAAAAAGAATAATTTAAAGTCTGCTTCCTGCCACATAAACCACAGTACAAGGTGTGGAATCTGCCCTATCCACCTGCCTAATCCATGCACACCTGAAAAACCTCTGCAGCTCAGAAACTCCTTTTATCCCCTGAAATTAAACTTCCCCAATCAAGTATTGCTGAAGTGTGATCCCCATCACCTCCTTTCTACCACTTTCTGAACTATTTGTAAAGTTTGTCACACTAATGAATATGGAGTGCAATATTCAAAACTTCTAGAAAACAGACCTTCAGTTTTCCAATCTCTCTTCCCACTGCAAACCAAAGGCAATGCCTGTGTGTGCAAAATGGACAGTTACATTACAAACACCACAGTTTCTCAAGGCTACAGAGCCAAGCCTCCCCAAGGAATCCGCACTCAAGAGAGGTTCGGAGGCTAAGGGCTACTGCTGTGGGATGTTCTGTATGCTGTAAATGTGTTGCTCTGATTGGTTGATAAATAAAAAGCTGATTGGCCAGTAGCCAGGCAGGAAGTATAGGCAGGATAAGCAGACAAGGAGAATTCTGGGAAGAGGAAGGCTGAGTCAGGAGATGCCAGCCCACCATTCAGGGAGCAGCCTGTAATGGCAAACAGATAAAGCCACGGAACATGTGGCAACATATAGAGTAACAGAAATGGGCTGAGTTTAAGTGTAAGAGCTAGTCAGTAGTAAGCCTGAGCTAATGGCCAAGCAGTTTTAATTAATATAAGCCTCTGTGTGTTTACTTGGGTCTGAGCAGCTGCGGACCAGGCAGGACACAAAAAAACTTCCAGCTACAGATGGGGCCAAAACATGGGACTTAAAACATGAGAAAGCTTAAAAAAAAAAAAAAGATTCTAAAACAGAGCTAAAAACAGCTTCCTAGATGTGTCTCTCAGGCCAGCCGTGAGCTACAGTATGGCGGGTTCGCAGCAGCATATGGGTTTGAGTGCAGCATGGCAGATTCCTGCCACTGTACACAGTGGCGTCTGCAAGCCATGCAGGGCACTGTGTGGTGGATTTAGCTTTTGCTAGTACAAAAGAAAAAAGAAGAGGTTTTGGGGCTGCACACTGCTGGGTGGAGGCATAGACCCACTGCCTCCCAGAGTCCAGCAGTGAGCATGGTTCCCCCAAAGCTAGCAGTAAATGCAGTTCCACAGTTCCTCCCTGTTGGAAAGCTGAGGTGGGCGGAGCCAGCAGCCAAAGCTGCCATTTCAATCCTAGTAATACTTCAGTTTAAAGCAATCGATTCACAATACAGATTCAGATTAAATAAACCCTAAACAGTTTATACTGTGTGTAAAAATGTATATAGGCTTGAAAGAGAAAGAAAAAAAAGAATTTAGACAGTTATATTAAAGAAATAGAAAGTTTTTAAAAATAAATTCTTTAAAGAGAAAGTAAAAGTAATATAAAAAAATAAGCCACGTAGAGATGGAAATCACACAGAGAGTCTGGATTATATTGTCTTTGGGATTTTTAACTGCAAAAAGACATTTGGTTGTAACGGCTTCTCAGTAAAATCAATATGTATATTTTAAAGGTACCTTGACTTCAAAATTTGGATCTAAGGATATGTTTGCTTTGGAAAGGAAGCTCTGCTTTTGTTTCCATAGGAAGCAAGAGGCTATGGATTTGTTCCAGGTTAAGATACATCAGGTTTGACCAGCCAAGATCACCTGAAAGGTCTCCAATGACACCATGGCCCAGATCATCCAACATCCAAAATCAACTTCAAGGCAACTGGCTCAGAGAATACAGCCTCACAGACTACTCCAGTCAGGACTTGACCATAATCCTAAAATTTTCTTTGTGTCCCCATAAGAATACAGTGCCCTTTATTGGCAGGAAGTAGTCTAGAAAACTAGGCCCAATTCCCAAAAAAATGGATTATGGATGTTTGTCTTTGTTTAGATTGTTGGTTACAAATTGTTAATGGTCATAGTCAATGTCTTTCTAAAAAAAGAATGGGGGCTATGATATGGAAATATATATGTAGATATGATATGATAAAAGGGTAGATTGTTGAACCTACTTTTAAAGAACAACTTGTTTAAAATGTTTTACATTGGTATAAATTTTAGTTTATTGATACAAATTTAAAGTTAATTTTGTTATACTGTATATATATTTCTACACTTGTTTAAGGCATTATGTTTGTAAACTCATTTAAATTGTAATGGATAATTAAGAAATACAGATTAATAATTAGTCTTCTATGATAGTCAAACGTATAGTCATGTTAAGTTTTCTAGGTATACATAGATATAACTCAATTAGGTTGGTAATCTTCAAACATTTCAAAGACCTACAGAATATGGCATTTAAAATGTTTTAAAAACTTAGACATTCCTAAACAATGAGACATGTCTGCTCCTAGCAGCACCAATTTACTTCAAAGAAAAAGATGGGCATTGAAGACACTCCATATGGAGCTTATCTTCTTCTTAGCAAAAATAGCCATCTGGGCAAGAAACTGTTCTTGCCTGGACTGCTTGACAAAATGTTATGTTGACTGGACATGCAGGACTCATAAAAAGGTGACCACTGAACTTTGCAAGGTGAGATGGTCCTTCAGGTTCCTGCTTCACAGAAGAAACTGCCAGACATTCTACAGGACTCAGGAAAAAGCAACTGAAAGACTCTAGGCCTGGGCTGGAGAGATGGCTCAGAGGTTAAGAGCACTTGCTGCTCTTCCAGAGGTCCTGAGTTCAATTCCCAGCAACCACACAGTAGCTCACAACCATCTGTAATGAGATCTGTTGCCCTCTTCTGGCCTGCAGTCATACGTGCTGTATACATAATAAATATATAAATCTAAAAAAAAAAAGACTCTAGGCCTATTGGCTGAAGAATGGATACCCTAACATTGCAGAACTTTGGGTAACTGTCCAGGTAGCCAGGTATCTCTGTCATTCTAGATTTTTGAAGTTGCTTACAATGCTCTTCCTGTTTACTTAGGTAATATTAGATCCTTCTGAGGTCTTTGATGTATTGAAGACTAGATAGTTATAATTTTCCTTAGTTATGATAAAAGATAAATTAAATATGAAACTTTAGACTCATAAATATAAGATAGATAGAATATTATCTTTAATTTTGTCAAATACAAATAGACTAGATGTTATAACTGTAATTTCTGCTTGATAACTGTTTTGTTATATGTAATTTTACTATGTTAAAGCTAGACCCTTCCTTTTTGATTAGACAGAAAAGGGGAGGTGCTATGGGATGTTCTATATGCTGTGAATGTGTTGCTCTGATTGGTTGATAAATAAAAAGCTGATTGGCCAGTAGCCAGGCAGGAAGTATAGGTGGGATAAGGAGACAAGAAGAATTCTGAGAAGAGGAAGGCTGAGTCAGGAGACGCCAGCCCACCATCCAGGGAGTAGAATGTAATGGCAAACAGATAAAGCCACGGAACATGTGATGACATATAGATTAACAGAAATGGGCTGAGTTTAAGTGTAAGAGCTAGTCAGTAGTAAGCCTGAGCTAATGACTGAGTATTTTTAATTAATATTAGCCTGTGTGTGTTTATTTGGGTCCAAGCAGCTGTGGGACTGGTGGGTGAAAGATCTGTCCTGACTGTGAGCCAGGCGGGACCAGGAAAACTTTTAGCTACAGGCTACTGTGCAGGTCACTACATGTAGCAACAGAATCAGTCTGTCTCATGGTCCACCCCAGTTCCAGCAGCTGGGACTCTGATAACAGAGCCAACCTGCTCTTCCTAGTCTGGGGACAGTAGTCACCACATTCACCATGGCATGGCTGTGGTCTTCCTTACAGCTCCCTATAGGAGAACCAGAGAAGAATCCTGGAAAGCTTCCTCCCACTGGTGCTCCTGATTGCTAAGCCTTCTCAGAGTTCCTCATTAGCTAGGGCCAACCATCTGGGCCTCAGGACAGCAGCAGCTCCCCTACTGGGTGAGCAGAAATTAAATGACTCAGACAGGATTGGCCTTCCCAACTCTGCCCTTCCCAGACAGGCCCTACTCTAGGAAAACTGTAGTTTAGTAGAATCTTCCATTCTCCCAGAGTACTTCCTGCTCCTTTTCCAAGGCACAGGGTCCTTTGTGTTCACATTCCATTACACACTCAATGTCCAGTGCAGCCAAACCATTGCTTCATAGCTGGGAAGTCCTAGTCAAACACAGCTCATATTCAAACAGTTGCTATTGTTTAAGCAAAAAGAGGTCATTAATTAGAAAATAATGTAGAGTCCGGCTTGGAGGCAGGAAAGGAATGGTGGAAATAATGTAATTATAATCCCCAAAAATTGCTGGGCAGTGGTGGCGCACGCCTTTAATCCCAGAACTTGGGAGGCAGAGCCAGGTGGATCTCTGTGAGTTCGAGGCCAGCCTGGACTACCAAGTGAGTTCCAGGAAAGGCGCAAAGCTACACAGAGAAACCCTGTCTCGAAAAACCAAAAAAAAAATCCTCCAAAAATTATTTTAAAAAGTTGAAACAGGCTTTATGGCAATATGATCCAGAGACTAGGGATTTGTATTAGAGGACACCAAGTATTACTCATGCCTTTTCTCTTAGGCTGTACATCTTAAGCCTGGAAAACAGTCATTTTAGGCAGGGCCACACCATTTTACCCAGTTCTATTTTGGTTGAACTGGTGTAACTAACTACAGTAACTTGACTTCACAATAAGTTCAGTTCTTTATCCACATTCTTGATTTCCTGGTCTGTGAACCCAAGAAATGGCCAGTCAGGACATTTATTGATCATGTTATACTGGTTACCTAACTACTCATTGCTAATGTCAACTGCTGTCACAGCAGGAAAGCTTTCACCTTTCTTCTTACTCATCCCTTTCTGTGCTCTGATTGCACCTGCTTTACACTTGGTCAGTGAACTCAGTTCTTACTCAGGTCCCTCTTCATCTGTAAGTTCCCAATAAAAGCCACAGAGGTTGGAGGACACTCATTCACTGGTCTAATTTTCCTTCTCAGTGACCAGTCAAGGCCCAGCCTTGAAGAAGTTGCAAGACTGTCTTCCCAGCACTAGGCAGCAGGGACAGGACTAGGTATTCAAAGCAACTGTCAGTTACATGGTATGAGGCGAGCCTGAGCTATAGGAGACATTGATAAAAACCAGTGGTCCTCAACTTTCCTAACCTGTTATCCCTTTAATACAGTTCCTCCTGTTATGGTGACCCCCCCATTATAAAATTATTTACACTGCTACTTTATAACTACAATTTTGCTACTGCTATGAACTGTAATATTAATATCTTTGTTTTCCAATGGTCTTAGGCGACTCTTGTAACTGGGTCATTTGATCCCCCAAAAGGATGCCTCCACCACCCCAGGTTAAGAACCACTGCTCTACTCACTACCTATGATGGGACACCTCACATAGCCTTGAGACAAGGGGAGGGGTTGAACCTGCCTCAACTGAATGTACCAGGCTCTGCTGACTCTCCATGGGAGGCCTTACCTTCTTGTAGGAGGCAATGGGGGTGTGGTTTGGGGGGGAGGCTGGAGGAGGTGGGAGGAGGGAAGAGGGGGATCTGTGATTGGTATATAAAATGAATAAAAAAAATTTCTTAATAATAAAAAGAAAAAAAGAACCAGTGTTCTAAAATGATATATACATACATATATATATATGTATATCTATATATATATCACTTAAGATAAAAATGGAATGAAATTCTTAGTGACTGAGAAACACTGGAAAATTGAAAAAAATAGAGATTAGAGCAGTATTGCATTTAAAGAAAATGAAACTAGAAAAACTAATACCAATAAAATTGACATTTTAAAATGATAAAAATAATTGGACGAACACTTAGCTATACTAACTTTGAAACTGAGTAGGCAATTCCCTGGGAGAGAGATTGCCATTAATAAGAGACTGTATGACTTTGTCCATGTAAAATGTTAGCTGCTGAGTGCTGTAAGCTGACACAGATTTAAAGCCAAAGGCCTGTGTCTCAAACCTCTGATCTGACTTAACTGTGTCAACCAGGATTGCACATATCTGCACAGGAGAGTTCCCTAACTGAAAAGTGGATATACAGTAGCTCAAGCTGTCCTCCCTAAATTGTACACCCATCAATTCTATCTGTCTTCATTCACATGGAAGGAATTAATACATGTTGGGAAATTACACAGAAAGTCACTCACCCTGCCCCATCAGGCCCTTCTTTATGATGGAGACTCCTGCAGCTCACTGCCTTAAACTTCAGTCTGTGATCTAGCTGTTGTCTAATCTCTTTGCCCCTGCAATGTACACAGTACACTGTTCCTCCTCTTCTGGTCTGAAGGGAGAAGCCATGCTCCAACATACAAATCTTTTTCTTGTTAGTGCAATGGACAGTCCACTATGTAACTCAAATTGGTGCTATAGACCTGTAATCTGAGAATTTAGGGTGGTTAGTCAGGAGAATAGCAAGGGCAATGCCCTGTTGGACTACAGACATGGTTCAAGTCCACTTCAATCAACATAGGAGACCTTGACTCAAAACCACTTTTCAAAAAGGCTAGAGATGCAGCTGTTCTAGAATTAACATAATGGCACACCAGGACTAAATGTTGAATGTTGGTGTGACCCTCTAATGATGCCCTGTGCAGCACCCAAGAGGCCTGTTCTTTGATGGGGGGGTAAGGGGGGCTTTTGGCTGGTTGTAAATCAGAGTTGTCTCTTTGGTTATGGTGAATATAGCTTAATGGCCGCTCAATCCTGGTGAATATTTACATCTTATCATACTAATCTAATAGGCATGGTTTGCATACTACTTATCTTTGGGGTATTTGGGAGGCAGCCCTGCCTTAGCTAAATTCTACTTTGTGGGACTTAATGTCTCCTAAGAATTAGTAAACCTTTTCTTTTTTTTTGGGGGGGGGGGAATC
>CABHPQ010167930.1:0-32278 GCA_902168405.1 Peromyscus aztecus | reverse complement strand
TGTAGCTGGCAAATGAGACAACATGCTTCTTGGCAATGCACTATAAATGTGTGTCTCCTGCAGTTGGTCCAGATGAACATGTTTGTGTGTGTTTTATTCCAGGCTTATCATATAAGAGGAAATACTGAACATAATATAACCTGTGAACAGAAACATTCTCTACCAGTTTGTCTCACGAAGATGCTTCTTTTGACCCACAAACACATTTTGCTTCTGTTGCTGTCCATGTAAAAAACAAAAGCACATAGCGTTACATTCTTCATGAATCTCTGTGCTGTGTTCCTATTGAAAATCGGAAGGAGAAGTTAAAACACTTCTGGTTTACAACAGATTCAGGAAATGGGTTTTGGGGTTTGTTTTTGAAACAGAGTCATTATACAGGCAAGGATGACTGGGAACTTGTGATCCTCCTGTTTTAGCTTCCCCAGTGTGTGTAGATTATGGTATATTCCACCACTCCTGCCCGGAAACAGATCCAAAAGCCTGGTTTAGTCAAATAGATGCATTAATGTGAAAGAGAGTCAAGGACAGACACTAACATTCTTCTTTTGTTTGGTCTCCTTGTCCTGGGCCAGGATAACATTGTCACATGACAATAGTGGAAGACATTGCACAAGACGCTACCCCAGCAGTTAGATTGGGCACACTGCCTAAGTTCCTCTGAGGGTCGATTATAATTTCTGCCTGTCTTCGTCACTCTGCTATTGCTATGAAGAGACACCATGATCAAGGCAACTCTTATAAAGGAAAGCATTTATTTGGGAGCATGCTTACAGTTTCAGTGGCTTAGTTCTTTATCACCATGGCAGGGAGCATGGTGGCATGCAGGCAGGCATGCTACTGGACAAGTACTTGACAGCTACATCCTGATCAGCAAGCAGAGAGAGAGAGAGAGAGAAAGAGAGAGAGAGAGAGAGAGAGAGAGAAAGAGAGAGAGAGAGAGAGAGAGAGAGAGAGAGAGAGAGAGAGACTGAAACTTCAAAGCTCTCCCCAGTGACACTTTCTCCAACAAGGCCACACCTACTCCAACAAGGCCAAACCTCCTAATTCTCCTAATCTTATGAGAGAGTTCCACTTCCTGGTGACTAAGCATTTAAATACGTAAGCCTATGGGAACATTGTTATTCAAACCAGTACAATGGTATACAGCCAAATAAGTGTGAGTACAGTCCTTCACTAAGCTTTAAAGCCCATCTGAAATCCTTTCCCTGATTCAAGGACATCATCATGAGAATAGAGCACAGGAGAGAAAGTGCAAGCATGGTGCAACCATAGTTCTATGGCTAGAGGAAATGACTTAAAACAGGTACTGAACGGAAAGGTGAGACGGGTTCAGATGGAAGGGCATCTGAGAAAGGATGTGATTATGCCAGTCGCAGGAGAGATTCTGGCAAGAAAATATTGTTCTGAGCTCTCTCTCAGACTTCAGAATGACTAACGGCTGAGGTAGGAACTGCTTGAATTGCTGTGTCTAGAGAAGGAAACCTGACACCTGCTGAGTTTTTCCTAAAAACTCAACTTCATAATTTGCATAAAAGAAGTGATGCCATTTTTGCTGTCTGTTGAATCAACCTACTTGAAACTGGAGCTACAGTTTGGCTCACATCCTGTAGTCTCTGCTTTTCACTTTGCACTGTCTTAAAATACTACAATGAAATGTAAAAGGAGGAAATTACCCAGACTTAAATGTGTTTTAAGTGAAGAGAATTATACATTTTGAATTCTCTGAGCAGAATGAAATTAAGTAAGAAATAAACTAAAAAAAATAGCCAGGAAATCAAAAAATATTTTTGAAGTTAAAGATAATAAATGCTCACAGCATGCATAATAGCTTAATCACTGTCAGTGTCCATGTGCCAGGAGTTCTGAGGAATTTTACGAATATCCCCCAAACTAGGACAGGCTGTGATATGGAGACCAACCATTATAATAAATACAACCTGCTAGCTTCTACTTCTGGCCGGGTTTGAGTAAATGTACCACACTTGTCTTCCACCATAAGCAACTAGGAAACTAGACACAATATGGGAAGCAGGTGTTTCAGACATTGAACAGATGGCAACATGGTACTGTCATCCAAAAGAAGAAGAAACCAAGCAAGACGAGGTGTGTAATTTTTTTCCCTTTCTGCCTGGAGGTCCTTTCTGAAAAGCATCCATAGCACATTAGGATGGGGAATGTGCACCCAAGTAGAATACAGTGTGCTGATTGAATTTCACAATAAGCTTGGTGATGAACTTTATTTGTCAGAGTTAGGCAGAAGGGAAACAAGAAATCGAAAAGGATTTTTTTTTTTTAAGTATTAAATGTTTTATGTACCCCTTTCTTTTGTGTGTGTTTACAACCTTTGCAGTCACTGGAGGGATCTAAGGCTGCTTATAAATAGTTCCTACTAACTTTTCCTAATAGGAGCTAACCTCTTTACTATGAATTTGGTAAGCTTTTATTTATGGCTATGTTGCACACACAGGGCTATAAGGTCTAAATGGAGGATATATTTCCAATGAGAGTTGTGTTCACCTCTCCACTGGGATCCAGGTCATGTAATAAATTGGAGACGATTTTCATTCTTTTGGTTCCAGATTTTACCAATAATGATGAAGGTAAGTTCCAGGTGAGATTTTACGTTTAGTGTTTTTTCTGTCATTCTCTTCTTCAATATCATCATCATCATCATCATCATCATCATCATCATCGTCATCATTGTTAGTGTTTGTTCTACTTAGGAGCCCTGGAAAATATCTCAAAATTGCCACCTTTTTCTCTCCACTGCTGGATGGAGCATTCCCACACACACTGTCATCACATGGGGTTGAATTGCATTTTGTTTACTCTCAAAGACTGACCTCTTTGAGGCCCCCATTTCCATGTGGCTCCTATTTACACATCCGCAGGTCTATTTTAACCGCCATAATTTGGGAGTGCCAGTCTTCCTGCATTCATTATTTATTTCTCATCATTTATTTGAATATGAGTGGAGGACTGACATAATTTGTTAGCTCTTTTAAAACTCTGCTACTATTAAAATCTTGTCTACATGCCATGCATAAATAATTTCATGGCATCACGGGGTGAAACACATATCCTCTCAAGACAATACTCTTTGGAATCATATATTGAGAACATCTCATGTTACAACTTAAAATACAAGTCAGAGAGGTTTAGGATAAAATAAAATCAAGGTTAAATGTTGGTACAACAGTTGCAATTTCTGAGCATTGTAATATAACTGTTTATGCAAGGAGGTTCCTCTATCTACTTTTCCTCTATCGATGTCTTCTGAGTATTGATTCCAACACTGAGTCTCTAGGATTATATTATAAGTGAGTTAAGGTTTTATATTAATGTTACAAATCCAAAGAGAAATATTTTAGTTTAACCAAGAAGTTGCAGTATAATATTTAGAATCACATAGTATATGTTTCCATAACATAGAAATATTTTCTGTATTGAGTATAATTTAAAACTTACTACTATAAAGTCTTTAAATGTCATTACTTAGAAAAGTATTTCAAAGTGTTCTAGTAATAGGCTTTTAAAGGGGAATTTTATAGCTGGTGAATTGACAATATGAGGCTTTTGGTTTATGGATCAGATTCCTTTACTGTGTATTTTCTCAAAAAAATTCAGATATTTTTTATGAACTTATACAAAGGCGATAGCAAGCCGTCATTTTTTCTCTTATTTCAAAGTAGAGGATTTCCCCTGTTCATGCGTTATGCTGGTCCTCTGTCCCTTTTGCATTATTTTTTATTTAAGCGTGAAAGACATTCTATACATGCATACCACGAATTTTATTTTCTTCATTGGATATTAAAGGATTTATATAATTGCCAGTAAAGACAGAACTGTATGTACAAAGAGTAAAAGAAGAAAGTGAATTTTCTTGTATAGGTCTAATCTATAAAGGTGGCTAATGACAGAAGCAGAAAGTATGGCAGGTAGATCCTAGGACTTAACTGCTCATCACAAAATCTATCTAAATGCCCAAATATGCTATAACCTAAAACCTCCTTGGAAATGTGACTAGCATTCCCTCATGAACTGGAGGGACTGTGGAAACTGAAATTTGTGGTGCTAGTTTTCTGTGAAAAGACCGTAGCTTCCTCAGTCCTAATGGTGTGCCATTCGTTATTTCATAAGAGCTCACAATAGAACACTAAAAATTATTTATATAAAGTATTTCAATCTCCATTGCAAAAACCTTTGACAATACTATGCTTTTTTTTTTCACGGATGTATAAAGTCATGAAGTGGGTAGCTTTTGTGGATATCTAGTTGATTTTATGGTTTACATGAATTAATAGTTGACAAACTTCAACCAACTTTTCTGCATTGAGTGCATTTCTCTAGTATCTTGAAAAGTGAGTGTGACTGGTGGGCATTCTATCACATACAGTAAATTTCAAACAGACTTCTTTTTTTTTTAAATGAAAACTTATGTGTGTCTGTGTGAGGGTATATGCACTTGAGGGCAGCTGCCTGTGGAAGCTCTATGAGAGTGTCTGGTCCCCTGGAACTGAAGCTACAGGTGGTTAAGAGCCACTCAACATGGATGCTCAGATCGAAACTTGGGTCCTCTGGAAGAACAGCAGATACTCTTAACCACTGAGCCATCCCTCTTGAAATTAAGAATGGTGAAGCTGGCTAGAGATTTGGGTCAAAGATCTCTCCACATCTTTTCTCTACTCTTCCCCTAACTCTCTCCTTGCTGAAAGTTTCACTCCTCCTCCGTGGTGTTTCAACATCATCCACTTTTGGGAATCAAGGGCATTTTCCAGCAGGGGAATTTTACTTACTATTCACTAGGAATCCAGGGATTATACATGAGAAGGCACAGTTGCTTTCTACAAGGGAAATGAAGCTGAGGATGTTTGTCTCTGCCAAGTCCTTTTGCTTTCTTTCTTCTAGCTTACTCTCAATGGTCTCTGTATTTTTGCTGGGAAAGAGTCAGTAAGGACTTTCACACTGGAAGAACCTTGACTAACAAAAATAGTCCTGAGACCTTGGCAGGACTGTGATCTGTTAGCATTGAGTCCCTGGAAGAGTGGCTGTGACTATACTTTTCAGTCGGCTATTTTATTCCTTCTTAGGATATATTCTAGAACACATTCATGGAAGTGAAAGATGTCTACATAGTTTTATATTACAGTTATGATGATATTCTGATAGTAGTCTTTGTAACATTACAAAGTTAGGATTCTCATATTGACAACGGCCTCAAAGTTCCATTTAAAGTATTTCATTGTATATCTTTAATATACCTTAGATAATTATAAACTATGATCATATCTTATATGTTTTTTTTTTGCACATTTTACAAAAGCACGTTGCCAATATATCTATATGTATTTATTAGTGTTCATGTGTAAGTTGTATAGGGAGGGGGAACATTCCACAGCACATGTGTGGGAGTCAAAGATCAACTTGTTGGAATCCACTCTCTCCTTCCATCATGTGGGTTCTGAGGATTGAACTCAGGATATCAGACTTGGCAGCAGGCACCTTTACTCAGTGAGCCATGTGTTGGACTTCTCATATATTTTCTAATGTCTAAATATATAGGAGTAAATTATAACTTTCAAAGTAACTGTATTTTTATTATATACTCAGTTAAAATTTCAACTTTGTAAATAAGAGCCTAAAAAGTTCTGAGAACTTTTCATTAAGACAAATTTTCTTATTAAAACTAAAGCTAGGTCTCTTGTTTTCAACTGACAGTTTTCACGCAATGCTGTCCCCAAGCTCTGTGACTAGCTTACTGTTTAAGAAGGGCTGCTTTCGGTGACTTCACATTAACAGCGAACAAATTACCATTTAGTTTTCTGTTACAACTGTGAAATCGATGTATAAAAGTACAAAAGCAAATGATTTCTCTCAGTAATATACTCTGTGAATCTTTTGAAAATAAAATTTTAATCCAGATCTTATTATAAAGAATGTATATTAACACCCCAGCTATGATAAAAATGCATTGTTTGTAGAAAATTGTTATTAAATTAAATTGTTCTGACTTGTGTTGTAAATCAATTTTATTTAACCAAAACCCCATCACACTGACAGAAATCACATCAGCAATAATAGAAGGGAAGAATGGCAAGCTACATAGCCGGCCTCAACTCCAGGAAGGTCAAGAGACCAACCTTGGATTAATATGAGGAGCCCTTCATAACTTAAGAGGGTCCAGAAAACACCTAAGCCGCCTGGCAATCCTAACTGTGATGGAAATCATGCACGGAAGGGGGCATTATTGTAAATCTTTGTCTACATGACAGATTTACATTTCCTTACCTCCATAAAATTCTCCATTAATGGCACAACACCTATTAAGCTGAGATATTTCTAGGTGTAGTACGTCATGGTATTTTCCTGTACAGTTTACATTATTCTTGGTATTTCACTGCCTGTCCCGTGAGATGGCCAAGAAGGAAAATATAGTAACTTGCACTCACATCTCAAGGACAAAAATGCTGTGTCTTACCACAGGATATGTTATGAAACTGAACACCAAATATTGAGAATAATAAAGTTGAAAAATGAGAAACCCAAAGGCTTAGGGGGAAAATAGTTCCTTTCTTGGAATAACATTTTAACACATTATCAAATCCATCAAATTCCTAGGCTGTAAGGTGTTTCAGAGGTGGTCAAGGAACATTTGTAAAGGCTCATTCTTAGAGAGTTGAGAATGTGCAAAATACAATCTTGTACATAAACCCAGTGTTAGACTTTACACTTCCTCTGGCACTTCTCTATAGAAACCCTGTGCTCTCAAAAACATCAGCACAATACTCCTGCAGTGCCTTGTGAAAAAGAGTGGGTTTGCTTGAGAGAGGCTATTCAAATGTACAGGCAACCTTCTGAGCAGTGTCAGCCCATCAAGAGCCCGAGATAATTTATTTTTTATTAGCATGTGGCTAGAGAGGAAAATAATTCCAACACTTTTATTTTTTGCCTTTTTTATTGAAAAAAATGTTTCATACAATATATTCTAATCACCCTTTTTTTTCTTCCCCAACTCCTCCCAGATCTTCCCTATGTCCCTCCTCACCCAATTCCATGCTCTTCTTTTCTCTCTGTTTAAAGGTAAACAAAGAAACATGCACACATATACACAGGCACACACATGCACAGGCACACACATGCACAGGTGTAGATGTAATGGTCCTATTAAATAAGAAACACAGAGCCAAATGCAGAGTTAAAAGTTCAAGAGGTCAGAGCATTAGCCAAGAGCTGAGACTAAAACTGCCTTCTTACTACCCGCTGCCGCTACCATCCTTCCCCTGAGAAAGAGACTTACTTCCTGTGTATCTGTCTTTTTATTGACTTTCTGTTCTGCCTTCTCATTGGTTGTAAACCTAACCACATGACCTCCTTGTCACTGCCTGTCTATACTGACCTCCAGGTCTTCTATGGTTTGTATTGAGATTAAAGGCGTGTGTCTCTATGCTGACTATATCCTTGAACACACAGAGATCTGCCTGTCATGTGATTGAGATTAAGGGCATGTGCTACCACTGCCAGACTTCTGCTATGGCTTGCTATTAGCTCTGACCCTCAGGCACTTTTATTTATTAACATACAAATAAAATCACATTTCAGCACAAATAAAATATCACCATATCACAGGCACATACATACACACAGAGGCACGGGCACAGGCACAGGCACAGGCACAGGCACACACACACACACACACACACACACACAACAGGCACAGACACATACCACAAAACTCTTAACTATGAAAGCTTTGTAAATTCTCTGATTAAAGAAACCAAAGTAATAGTTGCAAGAAACTGTTAAATTCTAACTCATTCTGAATAAGTTTTCAGGTTTATTGTAGGATATTCTACAAAGTAAAGTCCAGGCATCACGTGTGAGCCCAAAAGAAAACATAAAAGATTTCTGCATTTCAGAGCTGCTAGAGATTAGTGTTTTTTTTTCCCTCAGTGCAAGTTCTAATTGCCTGTGTTGGAGCTGCCAATGGACTCAGGCAAGATCATGCTGATATCCAGTGGTAGAGCACACTTTAGAAACAGATGTTCCCTTTGTGCTCTGGGGAATTCCCTGAATCCATTAAGAAACAGCCATGCTTCTTCTTCGGTAACTGGCTTCAAGAGCAGAGTAGAAAATGTTATTTCTTAGCTTTTAGGTTTTTTTTTTGTACTTTGGCCAAAGAGAAACACAGAAGATGAGTTATTGAAGTTTTAAGGAAATTTTCAGAAAGAGCAGTTGTCCTTCTTTTGTAGGTAGTATGTATACTGCGTGATCCACTACTTTGCTTGGTGCAGCATCCTTTTCCTTTTACATTAGCAATAAAAGGCTCTGTGGAAAAGCCTCATGTGTGACAATATGGTCATTATACAACACTTTGGATATATGGTGCTTATTGATGTTACAAACCATTGGAAATAGCTGTATAGATCATGTGGGAGAACTCTATTATAATGGCTAGTAATAATTTTCCATAATAGGACCTTGGAAAATATTTGTTATTTGCTATGCTTCTTTTGTAGAGGTGTGTGTGTGTGTGTGTGTGTGTGTGTGTGTGTGTGTGTGTGTGTGTAAAATCCTATATCTAAAATAATCCAGACTGAACCATGAATAGCCTGAAAAAGTTAATATTGTGAAGTGTTCCGTGCACATCATTATTTATAGGTTTTTACATAAAAGGATTTTCTAAGGGCTGTGTTGCAGGCTTACTCTCACTGCAGAGCAGAGCAGGGAAGTTCTTATATTCTTAACAATTAGCAAGCAGTGTGTGCTTCCTTCTGATTTACCGGAAAACTACAAGAACATTCAGAGGAAACTGCCAATGCTTCAGATTCTAGCTAAATCATATCAAATGTACTTTACAGAAAGTCTTTAGCTCTTTTAGAATATGCTGGACAGAATATTCTGTTACAGACTGTCTGTGTACCCTCCAAATGCATATGCCAAAGAACAACTTTCAGTATAACTGTAGTTGAAGATAAGACCTTCATGAAAATAATTATCATTAAGGTCATACACAAGAGACCTCTTCCCATTGGTTAAATATCCTTATAAAAAGAGATATTAGTGACTCTCTCTCTCTCTCTCTCTCTCTCTCTCTCTCTCTCTCTCTCTCTCTCTGATCCCTGAAAAGCCCCAAAATGCTCTCCACAAGTAAACAACCATATTACATCTTGATCTTGAACTATCAAGTCTTAAGAATTATAAAAATTTCTAGTGTTTAAGCCAGGTCAAGATCTATGGCATTACTGTTATAGCACGCAGAACTAATATATTTACCATTCAAAGTAAAACTGTGATTGATAAAAATCTAAAAATAAAAAAACCCATTATATTTAAAAATTTAAACTTTCAGTCAGATTTCTCTCTCTCTTTTTACTTCTATCTTTTTGGTTCTTAATTTAGCCCTTCATAGACAGTAAGAGATGGAAATATTCATGGGAAATTAGACACAACAAACACAACTTGTGCGAAGAAATATATTATACTTGTTCTAGGAACCCAAGCTCATTGCAGGCCAACCAAAGAGAAACATGAAATGTAAACAGCATTCCGGCCTGTAGGGGATGACCATGTCATGTGAGTTCTCTTGTGCTCACTACGATTTGTTTCAGTTTTATCTCTTGACCAAACACAACAAACGAAAACGGCTTCAGGAACAGCCACCATTCCACCTTCAGAGGCAGAAGTGTTGAGTTTCTCCAAGATGAGGAATTATGTTTTCATAGCAGAAAACCCTAATTTAAGTTGGAAATATGTTGGAAAATGTCATTTCCTTTGCAACCCAAACAAATTAAGAGAAAGGGAAATATCATTTAGAATTCATAGCGTGTGAAATTTTGAGAGTTGTAGGAATTTGGCAAAACCTAAAATATTGCTTGGCATTTATAAGATAAGTATTTTGGGAGTCTAAATTAAACTTGTGGCTAGATATATCTGAGAATGTGTTAATTTGGCACTGTATCTGTTTCTTGCTGTAATTAATGTCCTATGAATTAAGCACTTGTTGTGTACATAGCTTACTTACTTGTCAAACCGATGGCAAACTTCGTGTGTGTGTGTGTGTGTGTGTGTGTGTGTGTGTGTGTGTGTTTCCACAATGTTACGATTTATTGAGTAAGAATAAATGCACAAGTTCTACAGTTTCATTGGCTGCAATTTACCAAGAATCCCAGTTTATCTCAGAAGCTGACTGTGGGAAAATATGGGCTCTTTTCTTTAAATCTCACTCGCTATCGTCAGCTATCAAATCATTTGTTACACAGTACACATATGTATGAACTTAGGCTACAGAATGCCTACAATGGGATCAAAGAGCCTTCAGCAGAGTTTGGAGTTCTTAGAGGCCATACTATAGGTAGGCAGAATCCTAACAGAAATGCTAAATATTTTAAAACCATGATCAGTTCTCTGGAATGGAGCTTATTGAGTGCTTACAAAGCTAAATACAGGATAACAAAATTTACTTGTGTGGTATTTGTTACTACTGTGATGTATACCATGTCCCACTTGCAGGGCAAAAGCCAGTGACTTGGAAGTTTAAATGCAGGAAAACCACTTTAAAAAAAAACAAAACCCTCTTTCATTCTGTAGATGACACAGATTTTATTATTTTAAATTGTTACTTGTTGTCACTCTTATATTTCCTTTTAAGCCTCTCCCGTACAGGTTGGATGGTCTAACTTTGTTGGTGTTCCAATTTTTACGTGAGTCCTTGAAAGTAAGATGAGCTCTTCATGGATGGCAGTGTTTGTAGAAACATGGAAGTAGAAGCCATTACTGAAGTAGTACAAATCCATCATTTGAAGCCAGAGTTAGAAACTTAAACCATTTTGCCTATGGTAATTGAACTCTATTCCTATAGAAGAGTCAGAGCTATTGTCATTCCCTATTTCTCTTTTGTATGTTTAGTAAATATACTGTGGTATGAATAATATCTATTACACTACTTTCATCTCTTTCCTTCCTTAAAGAGGATGGGCAATGTGAAAGGGAATACTGAGACCTGATTTGGCTAAATGGAGGATATTGCTTGGCAATCTGATTTGGTAGTTATTATTAGAAAGTGAAAACAATGGAAAGCAGGCAGACTAGTTCTAATATCTATTACTTAGGAAAAAATGCACTTAATTTTAGAATCTTTTTGGAGAATTACTTTGGATGTAATGATTCCTAGTAAACAGTAGAAATACTTGTCAAATGAGCAAATAAACACATATGAGCTAAATAAATATATAGAAATGCACATGAAAAGTATGTTGATACTGGTAGCAATATATGCAGTGCTGACTGAGTAAGTCAGGAATGGAAGATACACAATTTACTAATCTTCTTGCCTTTCTACCATAAGAAATAGCCCAGACTCAATGGCTTATAAATGAAATAAAGGAATTTTGTCACAGTTCTAGGTGTCCAAAGCCCATGACCATGGTATCATCAGCACTGGTTTCCTATTCAGTTTTCTTCTTGACTTGCAGATCACATCTTCATACTGAATCCTCACACTCTCTCTGTGGATCCCAAAGAGAGAGAAATCTCTGCTGTGTCTTCCCATGGTCCTTTTGGGTTAGGAGCCTACCCATCCCATGACTTTTCGTTGCTCCCAGTCAAGGTATTCTCTCCAAACATAGATGCCTTGTGGGTTTGAACTTCAATATGTGAACCCAGAGAGGGATACAATTCAGTTCATATAAGACAAGGACACTTTTAAGAACTGGCAGCTATACCCTTGGAGTAGCTCTTGTCTAGTATTCACATATGTGTTTCTTCATATATTTCACCTTGATAATTAGTATTAAAACTATAAAAATCTCATTCAATCAAACATCTGCAGATGGAATACGAGGAATGTTAAGCTGTTCAGTGTATCAGCATTCCAGTCTTTCACATTTCTTCTATTTAAATTCCTCTATAATATTTTCCATCCAACAGTAAACCAGCTCAAACCACTGTCGCCCAGATTCAATGTTTGTAAACTAAAACTCATTTAGTAGTTTATTTGAATTCACTTGAATGGTATTAATTCAAAGTGGAGGGCTGAATAAGCTTGGGTTTCGTATTCTCAGCTGTTTAGGCAGATTTATTTATTAGCTAATTGTCTGAGGCGAAAGGTAGAGCTTAATTGAAGAGCACCTGTCAATCATGCTAGAGGCAGACCGTCTTGTAGCCCTGTTGTAGAAACCCCAAACCACGGAACATTGTTGTCTTTCTCTTTTATGTGAGTGACCCAGCAAAATTATTAGAATCTGCAGTGCCTTTGGCATAGTGTTCACAATCTTCTCTCTAATTTCAATTTTAATATCAAAGCAAATAACTCCATGCCTATAAGGGTTTGAGATGTGGAGTGTTATTGTCTTTGGCTGCTTGAATCTATGATTGTTCACAAAAAACACAGCATTCCTTAACATAAATATATTTTTATTAACAGATTATGTTAAACTCCACCACCACCACCTCTGAAAAAGAGAAAATGAAAATATGAAAATTTACTAGTAGAAACAAACTAAAAAAAAAAAACCCGTTGCCTTAAGTAATTTGTTTGGTTTAAAAGAAGAACTGGAAATGTTGAACCATATAGGGTTTGATTCAGATGTTCCCTTGTAAACTTACCATATTGAGTTTTAATTATAATCAATACATATCTCAGACTAATGATTATTATTCTTCAACAAGTTGAGGTAGTCAGACTATTTCTAATATCATAATGCATGATGTGTATATGAGATATGTGTATGTATTTTGAAAGCATATCCATTTTGGGGTTCATGAGAAAAGCAGCAAGTTTGAGATCATGACATGAGAAAAGGACACAAGCTCTTTCGCACTGTAATGAAAGTAATTTCTTTCATTTGTCTTTTTTTCCTTCCTGTCTTTCTTTTTTTTTCTCCCACTAGCTGTGATATAAAATAATGTTGTCTGTTTTCCCCCATTTGCTCACGTGACTCTCCACCAAGCATCTAAAGTGAACATATTTCCCTGAACATTTCTCAAGTCATTTATTTCTAAAAGTGCATGTTGTGTCTCTTTCTCCCGCACACATAGAAGGAATACACAGGAATAGCTCCAGACTTACTTGGTGCTATTTTCAAGCAAATTTTAAATAATTGCAGTAAGTAGACTTATGATTTGTAACTCAATAATATGCACCTTATTTTCTTCTGCTATTTTGAAAAGGGGGCTCATGGTAACTAAACACCACGCCCCACAGTTCCCTGATACATATAAATATTTCCTCTGTATTTATTCTTCTCCCTCATGTCACACTTTGTATTCATTAAAACCTGAGTTATAATTGGTTTTGAAAGGCTGTCTGAATAATCGTTTTGGAAATAAAAATTATAGGTAGGCATTATTTGAAAGTGGAAAAATTTGAAACCAGGGAAAAGTTATACTGCTCCTCCTTTCAATTTTTTAAAAAATCCTCATTTTTAAAACTTATTTTGTCATAGTTTGGTGGTTTCTCAGATGAGCACGGGAACACACATAGTTTTAGAGATGATGTTGCCTTTTATATTATTATTCCCTTTAAATCGTACAGAGTAGCCTTTGGTCAACATCCTGCTTTCCTCTCTTTGCTCTGTGATTTCATTTACAGGGACAGGCCAGGGGCTGCAGCTTTTAAGTTCCTAGAAAGACTAGATTCATGAAGCATGTGTCCTAGAACCACCCAGGTTATAGGAATATGGTCTAATTTCCACCAAGAGCTCTATTAATTCTGCTTGAGCATGCTGTATTGGTTGCAGTGAAAGGCTAATTGTATTTTGTGATGCAGAAAACTAAGACAAAAATGTTAGAATGGTAGGATTGCCATGCCTACAAAGATCTGAAATAAGTATGTACTTTAAAATTGTTCAATCAATGTTTTATTGGAAGCCATCTGATGTGATTTAGTCATCAAGATCCTTGGAGCAAATACAGGGAAGAAATTTAGCTAGGTGAAAGTAAAGATTGATGGGAAAGAAAATGGTTCAATATATAAAAGAAAGAGGTGTATATGTTAGACACTGGATATGGAGGCTCAAGCTAACATGATTGTGTCTTGTTGGACCTAATGTCTATGTGTAGAGGTTCCTGTCTTTTAGATTCCCTCTTGTGGAAATATTTCTCTAGATTGAAGATGAAAGGGGAATTTTCACCAAAGTTTCCATTTAGAAATATCCTAGTTAAAGTCTCTTATTAAGATAATTTCAGCTATGCACCTAATTCTGAAAGAATCCTTGGGCCAGAAGAATGAGCTACTGGGATCAGCTGCTTGTGGATTAGACAGGCAGACCTTCATAATTGGTAGTTCAAGTGAAACACAAGGTTCTAGTCATGGTGGTGGTGGTGGTGGTGGTGGTGGTGGTGGTGGTGGTGGTAATAGCAAATGTCCAGAAAACTCCCATGTCTGTAGTAACTACATATCTCATAAATTTCTAATTTAAAAAGACTCATGTATTATATGTAGTTGTTTTGTCTATGTTCATGCACCCTGGTTCCCTTTTCTAGATAAGTATCAATCAAAACTAAATCCAGATCCCAATCTGGATTTTGGGCAGATTCTCAAATCAGACTGTCCTTTGTCATGATCCAGCTGACTTATGTGTTGATGAGGAACTGAAAACCCCCATGCATTTCCTTTCAGATAGTAAAGTAGACCTTCTCACAGTGGGCCAACAAGCATTTTTTTTTTTGTATCCAATGCTGGCTGTATCCCTGAACACACAGAGACTTACCTAGCTCTGTCTACTAAGTGCTATGATCACAAACGTACCCAACAAGCATTTTTATCATATGATTTTTTTTTCTTTTCTAGGTGGTCCTAAGCACCATAGGCTATTCTGCAGCACTCCTGGGCTGTGGCCACTAGATGTCAGCAGCACCTTCCCAACTGTCTGCCAACTGAAAAATTGTCTCCATCATGGCAGATGGCCCTTGAGCACCACATCTGCCAAGGTGTGAAGGGCCACTGAGAAAAGGAAAGGTGTGAAATAAAATGGAGTTATCAAGATACAGTGCCCCTCCATTCTCACTGGAGTAAGCTGCTGCAGCTCTTTGGATGTGGATTTTGACATTAGCACGTAGAAGTTTTATAGCAGTGGGTAATACGCTTCTGACATCTCATTTTCTACAAAACAGCGTGGTGACAGGAACAAACCATGGAGTGGATGGTTCCATGAACCCTTAGCATAGTGACTTACATAATAAATGGATTTTCCATTAATGTTATTACTGCTTTGGGGCCAGGAAGAAACATTAATGCACTTCTACACATTGGCTTACTTTCCCTATAGCAGAATGAGTGTCTTGGTCAGATATTTTGATGTCCTGTTTCTGACCATGGTACAAATGGATTTTTCTGAAAAATTTTTATAGATATACTCAAGAGATATCAATGGGGTGTTATCAACTGAAGGCTATCCTACATATGGAGAATGGTTTATCATAACCACATGGATTTTTTGCAGTTACACAATCATTAACTATTATTACTGATCATGAGGGTAGTCTTTCAATAAACTCTTCCTTCCATCCATCCATCCATTCTTTTTTTCCTCCCTGCCTGCTCTTTTCTTCCCTGTTTTCCTTTGTTCCTATTTTCATCATTATCTTCCTCTTCCCTTTTCTCTTTTTCTATTTTCCCTCCTTCCCACTCTACATACAATTGCCTGTAAATTTCAGGATAGAAATTTGTTAGCAATAAATAACACTAGAATCCATCAGCCCAGATCTTTGTATATAGATACCTCTTTAGCAGTTTCTCTATCATAGCAACAGGCCCCACATTTTTTCTTTCTGTGAAGTCTGAACTGGATATTTTTGGCCTGAATCAGTGAGTGCATAGAGCAGAACTAAGCCATGGGCTAGAGTGGTCAGGCAGACCTTCTCTGATGCCCAGGACCTGAACTTCCTTTGATAGTCAATGACTCAAGCAAGTAATAGTGGGAAGAAGGAGGAGGGAACTTATTCAATGTGGCCATGTTGGAAAGGGGGATGAAGAGATCCTGTTGTTCCCCCAAGTGAATCTTATTGGTTGTGGTATGAAGTTGAGGTTGGACTAAAAGTGAGGAAATTTGCATAATGAAGCAGTCCTGGTCAAGGTGTGGTCTTGCCCATTTTTGAAGTACTGTTTCAGCCCCAGTACCTCAGGCAAGGTGGTCTAATAAATTGTAAATCTTTTTCCAGAAGGGAAGGTCTAGACTCTATGTAGAAAGAGGCTCCAGCCTTTTCCTTCACCCAGTGTGAGATTCCAGGAGAAGTTTCAGTGCCTTATTTCAACAGGAGAGAGGCACTAGTGTCAGACCTATAAAGATAGTTAATTGCTCAGAACACACGAAGCCATGAGGCCAATTTCCAGTACTACTACATAAAACAAAAAGACAGAAAAGGCCAGTTATTTTAATTTTTATATGAACTAATCCTATGGTAGAATTCAGATAAATAACTTTCTTCCACCAGTCCCTTTCCCCCCTCCCCTTTTTCTTCCTTCCTTCCTTCCTTCCTTCCTTCCTTCCTTCCTTCCTTCCTTCCTTCCTTCCTTCCTTCCTTCCTTCCTTCTTCTACTTTCTTTTCTTTCTTTCAAGGTATCTTTTGCTCTGACAGTAGTCATTTGTTGCTATCTCTGTGTATGACCTAACATCCTTGTGATTATTAGATAAGTCCTTTTGGAATTTATTTACAGACTTCTAGCTTGCATAACATTGACACCTATAGAAGAGATTTCCTCACATTTTTATACTCCCCTACCTGATGTACCCACTCATTAATGTACATGAAAAGTAAGTTGATTTGTGACATTGTCCCTTTACTATAAAATAGTATTAAACTGTAGCCACATAAAATTTGGGGTGATTTTAATCTGTGTTCTCAGGCATGGTCACTCATTTGGGTTGATAATAAGAGATGAGAAATGTGTTTTTGATCTCATACTTCATTCATTAATTATTTTCCTTTTTAATGTCTTTATTTTTCTCTACATTCTTTGCAGGGGACTTTCAGTATGTATCCACATTGGCCTCAAACTGACTATTCTCCTGCTTCAGCTCTTTCAGTCCTAGCGCTATTGAATCGTACCACTGGAGTGTCCCAGCTTAAATTCCGCCTTTTGCGTTATATCTTTCGTGAAAAAATATCTGTTGATGATTTCATGTCTTCTTTGCTTGGTAATGCCCTGACTAGCTTTACAGTTAATCGATAACGGAGTTACCTCGTCTCTCTTTGTACATGCTCTAATAACATTGGAAGTAAAGACTCTTCATTTTGTAAGAATCATGTTGTTTTCCACAATAAAATCATCTTCTAATATTGAGAAATACAATAAGATTTCAGAAAGGCTAACAAAAGATTTAGTGAGAGGAACAAAAATATTTGTAGTTCATGGTACTGTGCAGCAACTAAAATTCTCATCCAGGAATTTGCACAGTGGCAAATTCTGGTGGGTGGATAGAGTGGCCTTGTAGTTTGAGAATGTTATACACTTAGTGATCTAGACTTGCAAATGATAAAGATATTCACTGATGACAGATATTATTGTCTAGCTCTTATTTCTCCTTCATTCTTGATAGGTGATTGTTTAGGATTTAATTATGCATGTATTTTAGTGTATTCATATTAAAATTGTGTTTGATATCTGAAAGGCTCACGGAAGCTCAGACTCTAGCCCTTGGGACACATGAAACCCCTGGGTTTCTGAATGGCACTTAGTACTTGGTGTAGAGAATTAATGTCAAACATTCTAACTTCTACCTGTATGGAATACTAAAGCATAGGGGAAATGGAAGAGACCTTTGTGTAGTGTGGGGCTTGAACCATAAAACCTGTTTTGGGTCAAGCCAGAAGTATACATAGAGACTTGGTAACTCAAGTCCGACTATTTTCTATTTTGAATGGTGGTATTAGGTTTATAGTTTTGGGTTTACAGATTAAAAAACAATCTTTTTCTTACCCAGTACTTGCGGTAGGTTGCATTTGAGTATCGGAGTACTAAAAATGCTGTTGTGGATATTATGTCTTGTAAAGTTGAAGGTTGTTAAATGTAGTTTAAGTTTTGGGTCAGTTAAACATCATAAATTGTCAAAAATAGATCTTTAAATGAGGGGCTTTCTTACCAAATTGTTCATACAGAATGGTGGTTGTGATAGAAGGAACATTTATTAAGTATTCAATTATTTTTCTAACTATATGCTTGTCAGGCTGAAGAGATTTCTCTGTGGTTAAAGTGCTTGCTGTGTTAGTTTCTAGACTGACACTCTATCCCCAGCTTCCATGTAAGAAACTGGGTGTATTGGCATGCACTTGTAGTCTCAGAACTCAGTAGGTGCAGACAGATGGATTCCTTAGACTTACTGGCTAGCCAGTTTAGGGGGGACCTCAGGTCTCAAAGGGAGACCCTGTGTCAAACATAAGGTAGATGGATCCTGAGGTTGACAATTGAGATCACAGCTGGGATGACCTATGGTCTCCACACAACCTACTCAGCATGTGTACATTCATGTGTGCATGCATGTCCACATGCTTCCAGCCCCTGAAAGTGTACTCATGCTTACTATGTGGCAGACAATATGTTAGACACTTTGAGGGAAGTAAAATAAAAGGAATTGTTATGATAATAGATGTGGAAATTATTTTGTTAATTTATATGTGAAAAAATACTTAAATTATACTGCATAAGAGACAAAATGCTGATTAGATGGTTAAGAAAACCCACAGTGTTAGAGTTCTCCAAATTAGAATGGTTATCTATGCATCTGACTTGAAAAGCAACGAAAATGAATATAAAAGATGTCGCTTGCAACCGTACAGCCCCAGCTAGAGTTTCATAACCTCTGATTTTAAGTTTTAGTTTGAAACTGCTAGTTACTCTTCTAAAATTTTTAAAAAATTATTCATGTGTGTATGTTATATCTGCATGTATGTCTGTGTGCCATGTGCAGCTTGGTACTCACAGAAGCCAGAAAAGGACATTGGATCCCCTGGGACTAGAGGTCCAGATGGCTGTGAACCACCTTGAGGGTACTGGGACTTGAACTCTGGTCCTTTGGAAGAACAGCCAGTGCTCTTGTGTGCTGAGCTATCTTTCTGGCCCTTACTTCTTATTTGCTTTCACATTCTAAACTTTGTCTTGTTTATCTTGGTTAACATTCTGTTTGCCCTTGTCCCTCATTTCCTACATTCCTTGGATAACACGGGTCTCTTTCTAGACATAGATCACAAAAATAGAACTAGACATGTTGTTTTTTAATATCTTCCAACCAATTTTGAAACCATTGTGAGTTGACTTTTGTCAGTTCACCTGACAACTGACCACTAATTGTGGTGATATTTTATTTGTGCTGAAATGTGGTGATATTTTATTTGTATGTTAATAAAAAAAGTTTGCCTGGAGATCAGAGGAAACAGCAAGCCATTAACACAAGAGTCAGGCAGTGATAGCACATGCCCTTAATCTGATCACTTATCTGTGTGTATGTATGTGTGTGTGTGTGTGTGTGTGTGTGTGTGTGTGTGTGTGTTCAAGGTCATACTAGGGAACAGAGCCAAGCTTGGTGACACTCGCCTTTAATCCCAGTACCAACCATAGAGACCTGGAGGTCTGTACAGACAGAGAGTGACAAGGAAGTGAGGTAGCTGGGCTAAGAGCCAATGAGAGGGCAGAAAAGCAAGGCAATAAAGGTGCAGGTTAGACAGGAAGTAGCTCTCATTTTGGAAGCTACAGAGATGGTGAGGTCAGGTGGTTGGTAGTTCTCACTCTTTCCCTGATCTCTAAGGCGTTCACCCCTCTATTTGGCTCCATGTTCTTTATTCAATAAGACTGCTTAGAAATTTGTCTACAACTAATTCTCATGAAGCTTAAACTATTTCATGAATTTACATGGATTTAGATATATGCTGTACTTGAACTTTGGAAACAGCCTGTGTATTACTTTTCACAACGGAACATTTGTGTATTGAAAACTAATGATAGCAATTTAATTTTCACATGATGTTAAGAAGCTGTTCATTGATATCGAACAATTCCTTAAGATAGATTTCAAACAGGAAAATGTTTTTCTCCCTAGGAACATTTGACAATGTCTGGAGGTGTGTGTGTGTGTGTGTGTGTGTGTGTGTGTGTGTGTGTGTGTGTGTGATTGTGTGATTGTAACTAGAAAAACGTTATCTTATATCTATTGGGTAGAAGTTGGATGCACTAAACATCCTTCAGTGCATACCCCTGTAACAATGGTCTACTGCTGCCAGTGGTGGTGGCACACGCCTTTAATCCCAGCACTTGGGAGGCAGAGCCAGGCAGATTTCTGTGAGTTCGAGGCCAGCCTGGTCTACAGAACAAGATCCAGGACAAGCACCCAAACTACACAGAGAAACCCTGTCTCAAAAAACAACAACAACATCAACAACAACAAAAAACCAAAACAAAAATCAAACCAAACCAAAACAACAACAACAACAACAACAAACCCCAATGGTCTACCCCTCAATATTAGCAGTGCATAGCTGAGAAGCCTAGCCTTAAAACAATTCCACAAAAGACCAGTACATTGTTGAATTTTTAATGTGTGCTTGGAAGCCATGATATTATATTTTTTATCCAGGGAAAAGATAATTTAAAAGCATTTATGCTTTGAGTCCTTTTTTTTTCCTTTCCCCATTAATGTATTGCTTCTAAAGCTCTAAATTGAGCAGATTAAGTGATTTCCTTTCTAAAATGTTCAACTACCTATAACCACGAGTCCTTCTCTTAAGTGCAAGAGCAAGCTGTCTTTTCAGTAAGTTATGCCACATTCTCTTATGAAGAAAATGAATACCCTGCAGATAAAATATGTTCTCATTTCAAAATAAATTATGCATTTGAAGGATGAACAACAATTTTCTAAGTATGTTTCTTCTGTACAAATCAAAATTCTATTTCTGCGTTCACCACATTGTTTTACCAGTAGTACCTGGGCCTGATTTCTTTGTCTACAAGGAAATGTGGATGGATGTGAACACATACTATCCAGGCTGCTGCAAACCTGTATTGTCTGTATGCATGTTTCTGTATACTTGTGTATAGTGTGTTTTTAGACTGGTACTTAATTTAATGCCTTTCAAGGAGTATTGTGGTATTGCATAGGGCACTTAGTCACATCTGTGCTTTTTTAGGGAAAACATTGTATTGTTGGAGATCTTCACAAATATACTGCTATATATTCATATATATGTTGTTTCTTGCCATTTGTTTCTGTTTATGAAATGGACAGAGGGAAGTGAAAATCTCCTATAGAATGCTCTTCCAGCTCATCAAGTTTCAATCATAGTTCTCCCATCCCAAGTATGGGCCATAGTTAATTTGCTACTAGGTTGTTTCATAACAACTTTCTGTTTGCTGTGTCTCACAAGTGATCGTAAATTTTTCTTTTGTTCTAGGTCTGACACATTATCTGGCATAAATAAAACATACAAAGTGATGGTTTCTAAAATGCAGGGACTCTCCTTGTTCATGACAAGAAATTTTGGGAGGCAAAGATTGACCCTTATTGAATGCACAGTCTCATCCTGCTACACGAACACTCTACAACTAAGATACATGGCTTGGTGGTATTGCAAACACTGCCTGTTTCTTTTCTTTTCTTTCTTTTTTCTTTCTTTCTTCCTTCCTTCCTTCCTTCCTTCCTTCCTTCCTTCCTTCCTTCCTTTCTTTCTTTCTTTCTTTCTTTCTTTCTTTCTTTTTTTTTTTGTGTGTGCACATGTGCATGTGTGCCTTGATTTAGAGTTGCTTCAGTATTATACCAGGGGGTATTGATGTACACTGGACTAATCTATCTCTTGTCTCTCCTTCTGCATTCCTAAAAGGATCTCACATATTTTGACATAGCCAGCCACCAGTCTACCCATGTGAATAACTGAAGGGGTCGCACCTAAAGCTCCAGGACCCATGTGATGGACCAAGACTATTGTCAGAGAATCCTTTCCAGAGAACAGTTCAGCCATCCTTAAGTCAACCAGGAACAGCTGGGATGCTTTGTGGAGTTATTTAGTTATTAACTAATGAGGGATTTTTGTCTGAAGAAGTGAGGAGAGGATTCTTCCCTGTGTTCACTGTACAGGAGGAACCAGGCAGCAAAGCACCCCACTGCCTCAGCTGCTGGCACTCATCTCCTATTGCAGAGGAAGGCTTTCTAATAATAGAACTGAGCAGAGTACAGGGAAGAAAGGGGTGAGCGACAGCAGAGGAACTGAGCTGGGGTTGCACCACATGGCACCTGGAGCCTCTCTTGCTTTTTCGTGTAGTGGAGTATGTGAGAAAACGTCTGGGTGTATTTTTAAGCTGGGTGCAGCAATGCTTTTATTTTTCTTTAACTCATGTAACAGAGTGATAGAAATCCCCAGCCTCCCCATTCTCTTTTTAAAAATATCATTCCCATGAGTTGCCTTTGGCTTCTTCAAGACTGTAATCACCCACAATACATTCAGTTCTTTCATCTCTGGCTGAACCCCAAAATGTCACTTAGATCTCTCCTACTCAGAGCCCTGCTGACAATGTCTTTTAGTCCTTAATTTTTCTCCAAGTGACTTATCAAGACTCCTTTAAAACAAATACCCTTTTCTAAGAGAAATTCCAGTGCCAGTTGTTAAGGCAGTAAAACTTTCCCATTTTCTCAGTCCTTTTGGTCCTTGAGGATGTCAGTTATGTAATACTAAAGGAAGTGTAGAGGTGCTCAGGTGCTCAGACCTGAGATGGCTTGCTTTAAAATACTGGCTTCACCAAGTGACCTTGGGCAAGGCACTTAACTGTTCTACATCTCTACTTCATTTTTTGGAACTAGGACAATGACCCACAGGCTAGCTTCAGCACCTCAGTTTTTTGTTTTTAGTTTTAGCAGAATAAAATCACACTTATTAGATTGTGTGCACTGCAAGATCAGTCGAATAATTACTTGTGCAGAACCTGCAAGGCTGACAAAGCCTGAAATATTTCTTCTTTATTCTTCTACCAAGAATATTTGATCATTCCCATTCTAGAAGGTAGAGCTAATAAAAAGCTCATTGGATTGTTGGTGGACTTAAATGAGACACTACACATAGATGCTAAGCAGGTCAAGCTGCATCTCTGAACCTGCCATGGATGTTACCTGCCATGCTGTGGTTGCTAATGACAATGATGCTGAGACAGAGGTCAACAGGGGTAGGTCAGAAGCCAGTGGAGCCAATCAATATGCTCACCATTCACGGCAGCTGAAAGCAGTGATTGCCAGGAGGACATGATGTAGGTTCACTGTAGGGTGGAGAAAGGAATATTTATGTCTGGAGCGAGTCTTCCAGGTGGGGAGTAAATATAAATTAAGGCTGAATGGATTTGTGGCACCCCAGAGAGATGGAGACACTTTAAGTCTTACTGTTGAAACAGACAAAATAAATGTTATTTTAAAACTCATAATTCATTGCTACTGTTAATTCAATAATAACGACTGTGTACTGAGTTGCATTGGAGGAGCACGTATGACTAGTGTGTGGCCAGACAGAGGAACAATTAATAGAGCTCCCATTTCCCCTAAGAGGTTTATTTGTCATGTCAAAGTTACTCTGGTCTGGTGTGACACAGATGGTGTTGTGACAGCACAAAATGATGAGTGCCACGTTGTTCTTCTAACGATCTTCTCTCTGCCATTCATCTTCCTGTGTTACCTTGAATCTCTGCAACGTGCCTGACTTGAGGATGCAGGCACCTAGTAGGGGAACTCAAAGGAGACCTGCTTCTCTGCTCATCTTCCTGAGCATTTTATGGCAAGACGGGATGGAAACCTAACACAGGTAATAATGCTGATGACAAAATTTGTTTTTCAACATTAGAAGGTACCATAGTTTTATACTGAAGAAAGTTTACTTAGTGAGTTTGTCTTTATGACATTTCACCTTATGTGACAATAAAGAGTGACTGTTAGTAAAAATGACACATGTAACTTGTGATTATTTTTCTTTTGTTCATCTCTTTTATTGTTTTAATGATCATGTGGGTATGTGTATGACATGTGTGTATGTGTGTACACATGTGCCATGGTATAAGTATGTGTAGAGGTCAACTAAAAATTTTGTGGAATCAGTTCTCTCCTTCCACCTTTATGTGGGTTTTGGAAATCAAACCCAGGTCACCAGGCCTTCACAGCAAGCACCTGTACTTGCTGATCCATCTCAGTTTTCTTCTTTCAATTTTTTAAAAATTTTTGTTCAAATCTACATTGTATGTTAGACATAATCCCTATCTCCATAAAACTCTTTAAAATTACTTATGAAGGATATAAAACTATTTAGAAAATTAATTGATCAGTGTAGTAGTGTACATGTCAACAGAGAAAACAAATAGTTCATATAATGAGGAATATCATGTTTAAAACCTGGGGTTATAGTATTACACATTTGCAAACACTAACTAAAATTGCTGTAACTGAAAATTTAGAAACACACAAACTACATTCAAATTTACATTGCTCTAAAATTCATTGTGCAGCTTTCCCTTTTCAAAATATTTCTATAATTTCTGCTTCTTTAGATAATGAAGTAAATATTGCATCCAAGTTTCCACCCTCTCTTTGAACAGTATCTTGAGAATAATGGTGTCTTAGACAGGGTCTCTATTGCTGTGAAGAGACACCATGACCACGGCAACTTTTATAAAGCAAAACATTTAACTGGGGTGGCTTGCTTACAGTTTCAGAGGTTGAGTCCATTATCATCATGGCATGACATGGTGGAGTGCAGGCAGACATGTTGACAAGGAGCTGAGAGTTCTACATTTTGCTTTGCAGGCAGTAGCATGAGACTGTGTTCCACACTGGGTGTAGCTTGAGCATATGAGATCTCAAAACCCATGCCCACAGTGGCACACTTCCTCCAACAAGGCCATACCTACTAGAACAAAGTCACTCCTCCTAATAGTGCCACTCCCTACAAGGTCGTTTTCAAACCACCACAAACGGTATCTTTAAGACTAACTTAGTTTTAATTTGGAATTTTAGACTCTTCTAGAATCTACAATACTCATTAAAACATCCAAAATAAGTGACAATCTTAACCTCCAGATTGATCACATGCTTAAAATTTAAAACATTTTAAATGGGTAATTAAAACAATCCCATATTGGTAAGAATTATGACAGCTGCAGGCTTTCACTTATGCCAATTTTAGGCTTGCTAGAAGTTACCCTGAGCCATATATTAAACTCCGATCATGCCAGATTTTAAAGTGTGTTATGAATTAAAGTGAATATCTTAAAATCACAGATCTTTGTAAATGGCTTTGATTTTTATGCTATTAAGTGTAATTGAATCAGATTTTCCTTTGAGTGGATGAGGACTTTTGACTTAGACTAAGGACCCTGTACTTCTTAATTCTCTCTGGTTAATTTCCATCTTAGAGAGCCTATTGTGGCAGAGCCATTTGGATGGGAATAAATATGCTTGTTGACTTTTGTTTTGAACGTACTTTTTTTTCCAACAACTAAAAACAACAAAACAAAACAAAAACTCAAATGTTCTTCTGTAAGTTCTAAAAGTTCTATGCAAACTATTGCATAGAAATAGTTTTGTTTTGCTTTTGTCTTCAACAATAAAAATTGATATATTTTGATTCTTAAATGATGGCTTTGGGCTTTTGACTATATTAAACACATCTCTGAAATGTGCCTCTTGAATGGGTTGGGTACAGGTATCGCAGTTATCCTTTGGGTATGACTATGGTCAAGAAGTAATGTTTTCCATCTCATATACTGTTTGGGATGTGCTGAATACATTTGTCCTTCATTGTGAGTACATGTTAGTGTGAACAATGACTCGCTTACTTATTATCATTTTTTCATACAATATACTGAAATATTTTTAAATGACTAGATAAAATAGAAGTATAATGAAAGATTGTATCAATTTTCAGTACTGAATCTATGATAGTGTAGGCATGACTTTACCATCTACTGGACATTACTGGGACTGGCATCCACACACAGCCCATTTTAGCTTTTTTTTAATTATGCAGTAATATTTTTCCTTGTTAGAAACAGAAATGAGGCTATATGAAAGTCAATTCCTGTACGTATGTTCTAGAGTTTCCTACAAAAGAAAAATATTCTTACTCCCTATAGCATATTTCCAGTAATAAACAAACCCAAAGATATCATACATGGGTCCTTATACTTCACACAGCAAAACTCTTATTTGCATATGCATAATTTCATCTATGGACGAAATGTTAACAGTATAGTAGCAATTAATAGCAACTAATTCATGCTATGGATGTTCAAGTAGACATCCGTGCTGTGTCTGTAAGTAGGCATTCACTGCTGTTTGTCTGGGGTGGACACCATTGTCAGAGT
This sequence comes from Peromyscus aztecus, assembly GCA_902168405.1. Classification (NCBI taxonomy): domain Eukaryota; kingdom Metazoa; phylum Chordata; class Mammalia; order Rodentia; family Cricetidae; genus Peromyscus; species Peromyscus aztecus. The sequence continues at coordinate 5,961 of CABHPQ010167930.1, read as the reverse complement.
AGAGTCCTTGGATCAGATGTAGAATGGTGTGCCAAAGAGCATAGAAGACTCCTTCCTTCTAGCACTGGACTGTACATGATTGAGGAATAAACTTTCAGCTTGTTGGTTAATTTTATTTATTTATCTCTCTTACAGGTGATCAGCCTTACTAATCAATATAAACACAACTCCTAAAAGAAAATTATAACAATAAATCTGGCTATATCTATAATCAGAGAAATTGGTTAATACATTTGAGCCTAAGTTTTTTAATCTGTAAAATTTATAGGTGATAAACACCTGCCTCATATGGCTATAGCAAGGATTAAATGACAGGAATTATGTGAACACATTGAATAAATTTCAAATCCCATGATAAATACTCAACATATTTTAACTGTTAAATGTGCTGAATTTACTGTTTTGTTACTATGAATTTAAGCTGATCATTAATTCACTAATGATATGAATACAGGTTATATTTATTATGTGAGATTCAGATGACTTAATTATTGCATTAACCCTGTGATGTCTGTGTAAATTAGGATTGTATATGACAGTTGAGGCTGAAAAAAGTTTGGTGACATTTGAGATTCTAGATTAGAGCGTCTTCCTTGGGAAGGACCTAATTGTTATTTCTGGAAAACTAGTAACTATTAAGATTTTTTTAACTGTTGATGGTACTTTAATACTTTTTCACTAAAAATACAAGATGTAGTATACAATATTGCCAGTGAAAATTCAACAAGCAGCAGATTTCCATTTTAAAAAGGCTTGTTTGTAATAGTGCAATTCTTCAGTTCCTCTCATCACGAATCCACACTAGATATGTATCATTGCAGAATTTAAATATCTAAATAATCACAATTCAATTTTTACAATAGCAGAGCTATCTATGCAGAGTTGCTCTTCTGCAATAAAGGTTTTCAGGACTTGCTGCTGAAAGCATGCTTCCTCCTTCTCCCTGTTTCCAACACTCCAGGCTCTGTGCATGCACATGCAACTACCTCTTTTAAGTCACCTTAGCTTTACAACATTGCTTTTTGCTTCTCTCCAGATTTAGTATAGATCATAACTTGACAAACAACCAATTCTTCCTGGAGCAAAGCATGTAAAATAACAGGCTTATCCTCATACTTCTTTGGGGGTGGAGCTTGGCTTTCAAATTCTTCTGCTATAGTAGCCCTCCAGTGCTTCAAATAAAAACTTTAAAATGTGAATACCCTAAATGTCATCATAGAGCTTTTCTCCAGTAACTGATGGAAGCAGATGCAGAAATCTACAGCCGAACACCAGGACGAGCTCCAGGAGTCCAGTTGAAGAGAGAGAAGCGGGATTCCATGAGCAAGGAGCATCAAGATCATGATGGGGAAACATACAGAGAACCAAACTAAACTAGTGGGAACTCTTGAAATTTTGACCAACACCTGGGAGCCTGTATGGGACTGGACTAGGCCCTCTGCATAAGAGAGACAGTTATGTAGCTTGATCTGCTTAAGGGGCCCCCTGTCAGTAGAATCAGGATCCATTCCTGGTGCATGAGCTGACTTTTTGGGGCCCACTACCTATGGTCGGACACCTTGCACAGCCTTAAGGCAGGGAGAAGGGTCTGACCTGCCTCTACTGAATGTACCAGGCTCTGCTGACTCCCCATGGGAGGCCTTACCTTCTTGTAGGAGGGAATGGGGGGACTGGAAGGAAGGCTGGAGGGGTGAGAGTAGGAGAGAGGGGATCTGTGATTGGTATGTAAAATGAATATTAATTAATAAATTAATAAAATTTCTTAAGGAAAAAAAACCCTTTAAAATGATACATTCAGCTTTCCTGAATTTTTTGCATGGTAGAGAGCATTGGTTTGAAAATGTCCTTCATGGTCATTATGCACAGAAAGGGCAGCTCATTCATTCTATATGAGACTACTCACATGCTGCCAAATGCCTCTCATGTTCATTTTCAAACACTTACTTGGTTTTCCTGTAACCACCACTCACATGCACACATAGACGTTCACCTCTGTTTTCCCTTTAGTCCTTAATTCTATCCCCTCAGTTTTATTTCCTTGTTTCAGAAAACCTGTCCATGCTTACTATTTCACAAGAAAACTACAATGCCCTTAGCTCAAATTGCTGAGGTTAATAACTCTGCCAAAAAAATATCCAAGTCCCTATATGTAATTAGGTATCAAGATGAATCAATATTGCTATCATATGAAGTCTTTACATTCAGAATCGTCTTCAATGTGACTCTCCCCTGTCTTATCTATCCTTCTTCTCAAACCTAAAATTGTCTTCAAACAGAAACACAAAAGGGACAATAACAATAAATGTGCCCTGATATATTATATATATATAATATATATATTATATATAATATATATAAATTTTGATGTGATGACATCACAATGTGATGACAAATGAAGTACTTAAAACCTCTGCACAGGTTCCATCAGTCACACTATCTTTTCACCCTTCCTTGCCTGTAAGTCCTGACCGTGTTCTTAGGTGTCTGTAATTCTTTGTGTGGAGTGGAGGCTCCATGAGGAGCCTTGTGGTGTTAACGGATTTGTTCATGTCATCGCCATTCAGGTCTGTGTAAGCAGCCATGTTGAGACTTCACACTAGTAACTTCTCTGAATACATGTATAGTTTGAAATTAAACTACGATGACATCATTCTGCCCCTTTCCTGTCCTCTTTTCTACACTTTTCATGTACCCCTTGTTCTCTGATAAATTAATGGCCTCTTTTTCTTTAATTGTGGGTAAACACATGTGCATGCTTGTGTGTGTATGCGTGTGTCTGTCTGTCTGTCTATCTGTCTCTCTCTTTGTGTGTGTGTGTGTGTGTGTGTGTGTGTGTGTGTGTGTGTGTGTATTCCTAAATGTACAAATACAACCCACTCAGTTTGCATGTTACTTTCACATTTATGATTTCAGGGCTGACCACTTGGTATTAGATAACCAAGTTGGGGACTCTTCCCTGGAAAGGAGTATTTTCCTCACTCTTGAAATGCCTTAAAAAATAAAATAAAATTATGCAGAAGTAAAAAAGCCTAGATTATTGGTGGGGTGGAGTCAAAGCTACCCTGCCAAGCTCTGCGCCCGATGTTGCACCAGCATCACTGGTCCTGACTCTCCCTTTCCTATGGAGCCACATTTTTGGGCCCTTGTTTCTTTCCCTCATCCCAGTTCTTTTCAAGACCATCTCTACCTGTTAGCACTTTCACTAATTGGAATCACATATTAGAAAGATACAACTTTCTTAAAAATATCACTTATGGACCTCCACATGAATTGACTCATTGTTCCCTTATGAGCCAAATCTGAGTCAAGATGTGTTCAAGAAGAAGCCTGTCATATGACCCAGAGTCTTACTTTACACTTTCCTGAAAATACTTGCTTCTGTAACTGGTTGCCTAATACAGAGGCCAATTAGTGTTTAAGAGGAAAAAATGATGTTCCCTAAAATGACCCTGTGTTCATCTTCTATATGCAAAATTTAGTAAGTTTTCCATATCAAAAACTATTTTCTTTAGTTGTCCCTGACCTACAACATTTTAAGATATTTCACTTTGGAGGGACAGAAGATATTCATAAGTATAATAAGCCAGTTTAGGGAAGATATTTCAAAAATTGTAAGACAGCTGATGTTCTTGGAGTTCTGAGGATGAAATGGTTATTCTTTACAATTATGAAAAAGAGAAAAGGACCACTCAAACAATCACTACAGGTGGCTGGGCAGTTAGGCTGCTGTGAGCCAGTTGGGGATTAGAGCATTGTACTGTGGAGAAGCAACTTTATGTATTCCATTCCAATTCATTGATGTAGTAGTGGATTTAGGTCCCATTTGCTCATAAACTCTGAATTGCTCATAGTTCTGCAACTTTGATGTTTTTTAAAATTTTATCTATCTATCTATCTATCTATCTATCTATCTATCTATCTATCATCTATCTATCTATCTATCTATCTATCTATCTATCTATCATTTACTTATTTGCCTTTTCATACTTTGTTTTAGGAAATGTTTAACATGAATCCCATCAGTGGGAGAGAATTTGGTTCTCTGAAGAGAGCAAACAACTTGTGATATATGAGCCAATTGATTTGGTGAGGGTCAGGCCTAGCATTAAAAGTTTTACTAGTTTACCCACAAGGCTTGAGAAAGCTCATCTGTCAGGGAAGGTGTCTTATACTGTCTCCTGTGGGAGCTAGCTGCACTGCACTACACACCCGCCTGCTGTGACTTTCTCCTTTTTCTTTCCTGTGTTAATGAAGGAATTCAGGATGGCTATTCATCATGGCTCCATTTATTTCTCATTCTTAGGTCTTATTATTGAAAATATCATTGGAAAGACATCACACTTTCATAGATGACTACTCCCCGATTAAGATAGATCACCTATTGCTTCATAAGTAACATCTGGCATCAAAGATAATTCCATTGACTCAAAATCTCGTAACATGTAACATCATTAAATTGAAGAAAAGACTGTCATTCTCTTGGCTTATCATGATACATTCCTACCAGAAAGTCACATAAAGGTATTTTATACTTCTCCCTAGAGATCTATGAAGTAGAAAACATGGTTTTGAAGATGTCTCTGAAGTTTTCTTCTTGTGACAGGAGATCTGTGAACAATGAAGACAGAGGTGCAAATCTGAGGCACAGAGCATGTTTCTCAGAGTGGCTTCTAATTGTCTAGTACTCGTTTGACTGATCTATAACCACATGTACCAAAAGAAGAGTCAATTGATTTCTAATGAAAAATATGTTTCCGTAGATACATGGTCCATAAACATTATCACTTTCTCTCCAGATAATAAATTTAAGTGGGGAAAATATCTCATGAAGAATTACATCATTGATAGATTTGAATTGATGAGAAAGCTTTACTGTTTTCTGGGAATAAATCAAGAAATCATTATTTTTTTATACAATCTGTAATGATGTCAGGTCAATGCTGGGAACTCTGTCAAATTTATACTAGGTAATTGTTTAACAATAAGAAATAATTTCACATGAACTGAAGCAAGTTCTAAGTTATCTAATCTAGTAATGAAAAATTAAAATGATGAAGTAAGTGAAATTTTCTTTGAAGACAATTTCTTTTGAATTTGGGTTGTAATAATGGAATTAAATGTTCTCAAGAATTTTGTTTACACACAATATTGAGTACCGTATTGTTGTTTTGAGACCTGCTTTCTATGTAATCTTTTGTGTAGTCTAGTTAAAAAATCATCCCCATATTAATTTTTAATGGAAAAATATTATTTTGAAGAATTAAAGCACATAAAGTGAAGAGGTTAGCATAAGCTAAAATACTTTCACTTGTGATAATCTTGTAAGTGTATAAACTGAAAAATCTATAAAATGCACGCACAGTTGTTAAAAAATCCACCGTGTTTTATCTAAAATAACTAATTGGTGATTTATCTTCCTCTGAGAAATCAATGAGACTTCTTCAGAAAGAGGGAAACAGATGAATTCATGACATCATTCATTTTTATGAATAGTACATTGAATTCTGATTAGATTACCCCCTAGAGTTTATTGTATTTTCAAATAGGTTATCCAAGAAAAGTTATCTGCACAAATATATTTTTTCATTGACTTAACTATTTAAGTTCATTTAAGATTTGGGTGACTTTGCTTGAAAAATATAACCAAACTGAAAACAAATAAGCAAAATTCCTGAACTCTCCAAGTGTTTGGATGATCAGGTACATTCAGAGTTTCCCATGAACAACACCATCAAGGAATGACTTTGAAGCTTTTTTGTTTTTTGAGTTTAAAACAGAAACAATTCATGGAGTATCTGGTTAGTACTTGAAACCCTGGTGATAATCCTAGAAGCATAGAGAATTCACATCTTTCAAAGCCTGGCTGTCTGGTCCTCTGTCAGTGCTCTACAGACAATATTTTCTAATGTTTACAACAATGCCATGATTTATCTGTGTTTGTTGTTGGGGTGCAGAGAGGCT
>CABHPQ010167929.1:0-50515 GCA_902168405.1 Peromyscus aztecus | reverse complement strand
CTGACTCTTTATTTCCTCAATTCCCTGTGGCATGGTTTCAACTCCCTTGTCTATGCTGAAATTGTTGGCACTTTCCCTGATGTGAACAAATTGCTCTGCCCTGTAAGGCTCTTAAGATCTCATCTCTTTGACTTCTGTTTCTCCTGCTGAAGATCGGGAACTCCATCTTTGCACTGGGTTCACAGTGCTCTATGAAAAGTTATCTTTCTTGTATCTCCACAGGGTAACCTCTGGCTTGAGCAAGACTGCATAGTCTGAACATCTTCCTGGGCAGTCATCTGTGCCTTCCACCCCCACTATCCCTGTATTCTAACAGTATTGGTTATGTTTCAGGTCTCCGTGCCTGCTCGTGTTCCTTTGTCTCTCGTACTTGGAATATTTTTCTCCAACTGGCCCTCCCACTAGATGGTCCAGGATTCATCTACTTCATCATGCTTTCACTTCCTGCATATATATATACATATATATGTATGAGCCTCTGTGTGTATGTATGTGTGTGTGCATGTGGATGCGCATTGCATGTGTGCAGGAGCCCACGGAGCTCAGAAGAGACATTGCTACCCCACCTGGAACTGGAGTTAGAGACAGTTGTGAGCCACTCCATGGATGCTGGGAACTGATCCCAGGTCTTCTGCAAGAACAGGAAGTTCTTACTTCCTAAACAATTTCTCCAACCCCCACTTTACTCTTCCTGTGTGACTTGTTTATACAGGTGTTATCTCTTGTATTTCCTTCTAGGGGCAAATACCTAGGGTTTGAATTTTGTTTCTTCTTCCTTTCTTTAGTGCTCAGTACAGATTCAGCCTCTGGTACATGTATGTTCACTGATCCCACTAAGTGAAATGCACTCCATGGAAGTACCTATTTAATACATCAATGAGCAGACAAGTCAGCCTATTGGGATGATTCGGTAAAGTTAAAAAGAAATCACAGAGAAAGTGAAAGGCATTTATTTGTTTACCCCCTGCCCCAACAGTTTCTGAGAGATTCCCATTGTCAGTTTGTCGTCTGAAGGAAGCAGACATCTAAAATGGAAAAAAACATCACCTGACTAAGAGAACCTTAAGAGAATGGTGCAGACATACAAAATGTTCGCCTTCTTTATTCTGAAGTCGGTATTGGCAGGTGCTTCCAGAGTGTAGATCTGCCTTCCTTGGATAAATAGTCCGATGCGCTGCCATTGTCTCCACTTCTGATAAGTAGAGAAGACTGACTTACTATTTTATAGAAGTGGGTCCAAATCAAGTGATATTTCCTAGGTTAGGCTAGATGTCATTTTTACTACTTCTTTCTTGTTCTTCTTCCTTTTTTGTTTGTTTGTTTGTTTTTTGAGACAAGGTTTCTCTGTGTAACTTTGGAGCCTGTCCTGAAACTTGCTCTATAGACCAGACTGGCCTCGAACTTACAGAGATCTGCCTACCTCTGCCTCCTAAGTGCTGAGATGAAAGGCGTGTATCGCTGCCGCCTGGCTTAGTTTTTATTTCTTTTCCTAAAGTGTAATTCAGGTCCATGAGACTAGTCAGAGAGTGCTCCACTATGAAAGCCCTTTGTTGGTCTCTAGTCAGTGGTGACCTGGTGGCCTGAAGTTCCAAGGCTCCTAAGTCCATCTCTGATTCCTGGTGTGGTTGTGTAATTGCACTTGGCTGGTAGAGGCATGCCGGGATGTCCCTGTAGCCCTGCTGCATGGTCCATAGTCCAGGGTGGAGCTTTGCAGTGAGGAGCTGTGGGACCTGGTGGCTGCTGTCACCGTCTGCACCCCTCCCCTAGTCCCGGTGCTGAAGTTGACTTCCCAGGCTCAGGTATGTGCTCTCCTCCTCCTTCCCTGCGATTTTCCGACGCTGCTTTCTTCCACTTGATCATCCATTCTAGTTCTTGTTTCTTCCTCTTCATTCCTTTAAAGGTATTAGAATACTATACATTCCACGTCACAAAAGCCAACTCGGACTTCTTTTTTCATAGAAACTGTAAATCCCGAGGAGATTAAATAAATAAATAATAAACAGTGGAAAGATGATTAGGTCATCCCGTATATGTTACATGAAAACACCTGCTCTGGAAGATGGCGCCTGCCTGGGTCTGCAGAGTCAGCTGCCTCACAGTCATGGTGGCCAGGCTCCTCTCTGCCCTCCTTCCTCAGCTGAGCCTTCCTTCTCTCAGCCTCAGTTGCTGTACTGCTTCTAGCTCATTGCTCTGTTTCCTTCCAGAGGTAGTCTGTGTGTATACAAACCAATAATTCTGTCTTCCTCAGGTTTAGATTTTACATTTTGGCACTCTGAAGTTGTATTTCCATCTCAGGGAAGTTGTGAGCAGGGCTGTAGTGTTTATGTTTATGAAGCACACTGTTCCGCATTGTTTCTGTGGACAGCGTTGACACTGCGTCCCATCAGAGGGTAGATCTTGACTGACCTTCGCATCCAAGGTCAGCTTTAACCCGTTTTCTGCCTCGGTTGTGTTGAGTTTCACACTTATTTAATCTCACAGTTTTGGGTGGGAACAGTCCAGGTTGTTTGATGGTGTCCGTGTGGGACAGGATGTTCTGCTCTGACAGGCAGCCCCCGGGAGAAGTGCCCTGTGCTCCATGTCCCCTCCCCTGCTTGTTGTCACTGGCTCCAGGTGCTTTGCAGGATATTGGGTCGGGATCTTGCGGCACAAAGGACTTGAGATTTTCACATATTCTACCACCTGTAATGGAACCCAGCAGCATCACCCAAGATTCCTGGCGCGCTGGCTCGCCGGTTTCAAGCACCGATTCAGAACAGTTTAAAATGCATTTGAACTCTGCCAACTGCGGAGGTAGACGGGTGTAACTTGACTCCTGTTATTTCCAGAAAGCCATAGATTACCCGCAACCCCCAAACCTTTTAAAAGGCTGCAGTTAAAGATCTGTCCATTCTACATTTCCTCATTTTTCATTCTTCTTGGTTTTCAGCCTTCCTTTCCCACCTACCATTCCTCCGAAAGTATAGCAGATCTGAGCAGATTTTGTGTTACCAATCCATTTGGGCCTCTTAAGGTTCCAGTTGGACAGCCATGTGTCCATGTGTGCAGCCTGCATTGGTGGGAGGCTCTTCAGTGAACTGTGCTGGGAAAGGACCAGTAAAGGGGCCCAGGGGCCCTTTGTAATCTCAGAGAGAACACTACATATTTTTACATCCTGAATATTCGGGGATTGGACCTGGGCTTTGTCTATGCCAAGCAAGGACACTTCCCCCAAACTGTACTCCTGGCCTTTTGTATTATTCATTTTTATTTTGAGGCAGAGCCTCATTCTGTGGTGCAGGGTGGCCTAGAAATCACTTGTAGTCCAGGCTGCCTTGGACCTCGGATTCTCCCGCGTCTGCCTCTCAAGCATTGAGGATTATAGGCAGGCACCACCAGGTCTGGCTCTGGAAGAGCTCTGCTCAGGCTTGAAGACTCCGGGGAAACTCTGAAGTTCCTACACTTACTTATCTCCTGACCCGCACCTTCGCTTGAATAAGGGTTCGTTTTTGCGTTGCTCGTGCGGGCTACATTTCAGTTGTGTCCAGTTAGCTGCCCTTGAACTGCGTAGGTGTACGTGCCTCATTAGCCCCCAGATCAGAGATGCTGCCTGAACATAGAGACCTTGATCGCCACAGCGACAATTTGCCTAACCCACGAGGATGACAGTGTAATTTCTCTGATGTTTTCGGTAACCATTTCTAAAAATTCCACTGGTATCCTGCTCGAGACAGGCGTTGCTAAGAGCTGTGGTGCCGTTTACTAGTGGCAGAGAGAGCATCTGGTCTGTGTTGTCTGCTGTTGACAGTGGTGACTTCACATGAACAAAGAACCTTCCAATCCGAGGGTTCCTGCAGCCCACGGTAGCTCTTCAGACACTTACCACTCTGTAGGTCAGTGAACTAAATGGTCGAATAGTAATAGCACTAAGACAAGTGCTGACAGGGAGCTTCAGATACAGGAGTGAAACAGAGAGCAGCCCTGTGTTTAAGGTGTTTCCAAGGTGACCTGGATACACTCGTGAAATGGACTCCACAATCTTCCTCTGGAAAATTATACAGAGAAAACGAGTTCCGTGGGTAGACGTGTTCAGTGAACATCTGTGTCCTAGGCATCTGCACTGATTCCACAAGACATGCACCTTAGTGGCTGCTTCTGTGTCCTGTTTCTCTTTTGAATTCTTGCTGCAAACCTGAAGGGGGATGTTTAGATCATCCATGGGGGAGGAGGAGAGAGAGGTTAGGAACTAGTTTATGTGTCCCTAGTCTGTGAGAAGCATAAACTTCCTGTGTCCTGGTTTTCCACCTCACCATGATGTCCGTGCAGGATGAACAGCAGTGTTTGGAGTTTGGAGCTCTTCTACAGCCTTGTAACGCACATGGGACAGTGGAGCTTTCCAGTGACCCTGGGGTCCAAGTACTCTACAGATCATGGCTTTTTCAAACTTTGTCCACTTATGACTCCTTCCATCCCAGAAATTTTTACATAGATAAGCTATATAAATCAAACTTTTCTTGTTAATAATAAAAGTTTATCTTAAAGCAGTTCTTTGGTATACATATAATCTTACCATTTATTAAGGACAGAACAATCAAATTTGCATAGGAATTGGATGGATGTGCTTACTTTTACAGAAAATGCTGGCTGGCACATTTGCTACTGCAGGAAGTAGATATCTGTGTGTTGGGTCACAAAGCTATTAAGTGATGAAAACTGAGTGGGCTCAATCTACCCTCTTCCCAGAGTCTCTGCTTCTCCTACTCTGCACCCTGGAGATGAATGATTTCAACACTCAGCAACATTTATCAAGCCCTTGCCATACACAGCATGCTGCACTTGGTGCTGTGAATCAGTCCTGGAAGATAGAGAACTCTACAGTTCTGCTCTCTGTATAATTTAATGGTAGAGCTAGTGTAATAGCCCAAGAAAAAGATCCAGGATTTGGCTTATTTAACTATATAAGCATAAGCACAAGTAAAGCTGTGTTGCTACAGTGAAGTAAATGTCAGCACTCACTGTGAGCAATTTAAAGCATTATCTGGTTGGTATCTAAGAGCTCGCTGAGAAGCTCTTTGAATGCTTGCTCCTGCTGGTGTCTTCCAGTCCTTCGCCTCCCTAGCTAATGTATAACTGCATTCAAAGCTCTAATTGTTTTTAAGGATTTATTAATTTTTATTTTTTTTGTGTGCATGAGTGTTGGCTTACAGATGTGTGTGTACCACATGTTTCTGGTGCCTGAGGAGGCCAGAAGAGGGTACTGGATCCCCTAGAACCGGGGTTATAGACAGTTAGTTTTGAGCTGTCTTGTGGGTGCTCAGAACTGAACCAGGGTCCTCTGGGAGAGCATCAAATGCTGCTCAGCATGGAGCCATCTCTCTGGCTTTAGTTTAAGGGAGGAAATCTTGACAGGTGCCCCCGGCTTCCCACCTTGTCCTGAGGGGCTTTCATCCCACCTTCCTTCACTGCTCATCAAAGGTTCTAGCCTGTTGGCTGTGCTCTTTGCTCTCTGGTTGTTCCTGCTCCGTTTCTGTTACTCATGGCCTCTTCTGCCCCCAGAATGCCTTTGTCTTGTTGTTCCTCATAGCGTGTCCTGTATTCAGGTGACGTCTGAGTCTCCATCTTCAGCCAGCATTTCTCACCCAACTTTATGCTGCTTCCCGCCGTGTCGTCGCCAAGTGCCCACACTGTCCGTGGAGGAAGTGCAGTTCACCACCCCTTGACTAGTTAAAGACACTCATTACAGTGGTCAGCACCAGAAACCTGAGGGCTGTCTTACAGCCCACCTCTCCCCTTGCTAGCCCCTGGAATTCCCCCAAACCTTGCTTGCTAGTCCCATCTTGAGCCAGCCATACTCACTGGTTGTCCCCTGGTGCATTATCTCAGGTCTCATCTCACGCCTCTGTCTGTGTGGTGTCGTCCTAACTCCTTCCCCTGTGGTCCTGGTCCCATCATATCAGTCAAATGCTCAAGTACCAAGATGAGTTTAAAAAAAACAAGCAAGCTGTGTTCCTTCCTCCAAGGCCAGCTCTTTTCACTCTGCTCAGCTACTGATGGAGCATACAGCAGTTCCTACCTGTAGCTGCTTTGGCAACCCCAGGTTTCTTGAAGTTATTCATAGGCCACTGTGCACTCTCCTCACCGTGACATTTCTAAGCCTTTTTATTGATTATTTTAATTTTAAAAAGCAGTATGCAGACTAATCGTGGTTGCCTGTATTTTGGCTGGTGTGAAACCCAGAGCACAGGCCAGTCCCTTAGGGTAGTGGCTTACCAGGCTGTCAGAGGTCAGTGTGTTTGCTGTTCTCCCCTTTAATGTGTGCGTGAGTGCAGAAAAAGTGCTAGACTTCCTGAGTGTCTGGGCCCTTAGATGAGATTAAATAGAGAAGAAGTTACCTGAATTCAGCACCAGAAGAAATAGCACTCTCTATTAGGTAGGCTTAGGTCCAATCATAAGCGACCAGGAAATGGAGGACAGTGACTTATATTAAAGTAGACTATTATCTGTCAGTGGAATTCCTAAGATACCTACCAGTCTGAGAGCTTAGGTCCATAGAGATCTTGGGGACTTGGGTCCCTTTTGCTCTTGTTCACTCCCATCAGGTTTATTTCCCGGATCATGTTCCAGCAAGGCATCTGTTTTACAGCAAAGAATAGAGGAAACAGGAAGCGGAAGATCAGGTGGAAAGCACTGACTGTCTTCAAGATTTCTGGAAATTACTGCAGAGATTTCTATCCCATCAGCCACAGCTTAGTCATACATTCCTAAAAACAAGTATGCACCCCGCTCACGCATACACACACACACACACACACACACACACACACACACACACACACTACATGTATAGACACACAAAGGTTCTGGTACTGTGGGGAAAGAATAAATTTCAAGGGACAGTACTAAAGGATTCATAGTACTAAAGGATTCATATGACTATTCATATTTAGCCTGATGTTTAATCTGCACCTTCTGTTCAGTCTTTTTCTAATTACCACACGAACCTTCTATACCAACCAAAGGCATCCTTGTTATCCATAGTTGGAAGAACCCCCTCCTCTGAGTGCTGGACTACCTTTCAGTGATAGTGTGCACACCATGCTGAGAGATCAGTGCTGTCCTCTGCACATTTCCTAGTCTTATCACTAGGCTGGGGTGATAGCATGCTGTACACATCTGCAGTGCCCAGCCTCCTGCCTCATAAACAAAAAATCATTCTTACGTGAATAAGTAGATAATTTTGATGATTTCTCGGTTTATTGTAGACTTTTCAGAAAAGAAGATGGACCAGCCTAGTGGAAGAAGTTTTATGCAAGTATTGTGTGAAAAATACAGTCCTGAAAACTTCCCTTACCGCCGTGGCCCTGGGATGGGAGTCCATGTCCCAGCCACTCCTCAGGGCTCTCCCATGAAAGGTAAGGAAGTGGAACAAAGAACATGTATTTGTCTGTGATTATTTGGGCTAGATTACAACATTGCCCTATTTGTGAATGAGTGCCTTTATTTTGAATTATGAGTCAAATGGTCATCACTGCATGTTATGGTTCTAGTGCTTTCTTAAAGAGCCTCATAGAACTACTTTCTTCCAGACTGGCCAGAGACATTTTAGTTGTCTTTACAGGGTAAGACTGATACTTGGGGAATAATCCTTCAAGTGCATACCCTTTCAAGGAACTTGAAGGGTACAGAATAGTACAGGGCCGGCCATTGCCCTTGAGGATCTTTACAGGTTCTTGGATTAGATTACACGACATTCACATTTATGAAGCTATAACACAATGTAGCTTATGTTGAGCCAAATGAAAACCACAGTGATTGAGAATGAAATTTAGAAGATAATACTATCAAGAGAGGGTTCAAAGGTTAACTAGCCCTTAGAGAATGTAGAATATGGTTAGGAGACTAAGACATTCTAGAAGAGGGAAGTGTGCAAGGTAATTTTTTTGCTAGCCTTTTGATCTTGGCTGTACTTAACATATTTTAGAAGAAGTTCTTGGTAATTAGGGGAGTTCATAGGGAATCAGTGCTCTTTTCCAGTACTCAGAGTCTACTGACAGTCCTTTCTCAATATAACTGTCTCCTGCTTTAGAGAAGAAGACTTCTGAGTTGGCACTTTGTTGCCCAGGCTGTGTTCTACATCTGAGAAATTTGATACTAAGTAGCACTTAGTAGAAAAACTATGTAATTTGGGGCCTCAAATTATAAATCATGACCTTCAGGAGTCCTTGTGTTTTTCCAAATGGGAGAAAAAGTTGTTGAGGTGTCATGTTTGTCCCTTGCAGTAAGATAGGAGCGCGGCTTTGCTGACACATGTGCGTTAGGACAGGCAGTGGGCAGACGTGGTATTTGACTGACCGTGGTTTTGCATATTTCAAATTCTGAAACTTTTCCTCCTATTGGGAATTCATTTAAAAAGAAGGCTATATTTTCATGTGGGAAAAATTTGTTAGCACATGGATATAAAATGAGAATAATCAATAGGCAGAAATGAAAGAAACAGCATTTTGATTGTCTTCCTATAAGTAAGGAAGATGTTTTGAACGCACAAACTTGAAGAGGTGGCTTAGCAGATAGCTCATTAGTGGTTTGAGATCATTTTTTTTTAACTTCTATTGATTCTTTGTGGATTTCACATCATTCATTCCTATCCCACTTATCTCCCTGTACCCCTCACATCTACCCTCTGCCCTTGCAAACTCCCCCCAAATCAAAACTGAATTAAAAAAAACAAAAAACAAAAAACAAACCAAACAAAAGAAAACAGAATCTTGTCATGGAAACTGTAGTGTGGCCCATTGAGACACACAGTTTACCCTTTAGTCTGTTCATCTTTACTTGCAAATGTTCATTGACACAAGTCATTGGTCTGGTTCGAGGCCTCTGGTTTCTGCTACACCACCAATAATGTGCTCTCACTGGGGCTCCTCTTGGCTATCCTGCTGTTGTCCTGTGTCATGGAGATCCTGCTGTTTTGGGTCTGTAGGTTCGTCCCCTTCACATGTCCCAGCAGTTCATAGGTTCAGTGGATGCTGAGGTGGGTGGGGGTAACGCTCCACTGAGTCTGTGAACTGTCAGAGATAATTTTTGAAAGGAGCATCCAAAAGAAAAGAGAGTGCAGATGCTTTAGACCTGCAGATTGAAGTTAGTCACTGGTGATCTAAGACACAGGCTACCTGGGTCTGATGTGTGGGCAAGAAGCTGACAGTGTGAGTGTTTCTGGTAGCTGGCAGATGCCCAGCTGGGAGCGGAGCTGAGAAGACTTTTCCTGGTGGGAGTTTAGCACTTCTAAGTTCCTCCTGGTCCATATTTAACTCTCTCCCTTTAGAATTCCAGGCTCCAAGATCCCATAATATTTTCTAGGCCCTCGTGGGATGTGGAAATACAACTAGTTTTGTTACCTGATGATTCCCGGGCGCTAAACATACATGGGCAAGAATTAGGCTGCAGCAGAATTGTTATCAAAGAGACTTCATCCAGCAACTTATGGGAGCAGATGCAGAGTTCTGCAGCCAAACATTAGGCAGAGCTGGGGGAGTCCTGCAGATGACAGGGAGAAAGGATCGGAGGAGCTAGAGTGGTCAGGGACACCAGGAGAATCAACTGACTGGGACCCATGGGGGCTCTGAGAGAGCAAGAAGCACGGAGGGGTCTAACTTACATCCTCTACATATGTTAGGGCTGGGTAGCTTGGTGTTCTAGTGGGATTCCTAACAGTAGAAGTGGGGGTGGTTTCTGACTCTTTTGCCTACTTGTGGAACCCTTTTTCTTCTACTGGGTTGCCTCATCCAGTCTTGATGTGAAGGTAAGTGCTTGGTCTTAGTTTAGCTTGTTATTTTGTGTTTGATTGATGTCCCTGGGAGGTCTGCTCTTCTCTGAGGGGAGATAGAGGGGGTAGATCTGGGGCGGGGGAGAGACTAGGGGAAGGAGAGGGAGGGGAAACTGGTCAGGATGTAATATATGAGAGAATACCAAAAAAAAAAAAAAAAAAAAAAAAGAATTAGGCTGAATGGAGCAAGTGTTTTGTGTCTCCTATGATTCAGATCGCCTCAACCTCCCAAGTGTGCTCGTGTTGAATAGCTGTGGGATTACCTGTGCAGGAGACGAAAGAGAAATTGCTGCCTTCTGCGCTCACGTGTCCGAACTCGACCTTTCTGACAACAAACTGGAAGACTGGCACGAGGTAAGACTTGTGCGCCCTGCACTTGGGGATAGGCGTTGATAGCCTCACGTTCTTGCCTATGTTCCTTTACATCCTGCTGACTCTGGTTCTCACCTGAGGCTCACTTGCCCTCTGTATGTGTCAAGGTAAACAGCAAGTCACCCACTACCTGTGGGGAGTTTTCAGTTAGTGCTCATTGCTGCGACCCTGTTTTTATTAGTGTGGGCAGCACGAAGACACTGTATTCCAGGCATTGGAAGGTTAATGAGTCTACAGAGGCTTCGACTGCTAACAGTGCTTTCTCTAGTGCTCAGTCCCACATCCTCTACTCATATACCCCTGCTTCCATGTCTGTGTTTATCTCTACAGATTGACTTAGAATTGCTTCCACTGAAGCCAAGATGATAGTCATTTTCTTATTACTGCAATCTGTGACAAATCCTTCAGAACTTTCCTTATATTAACCAAGTGCCAATAGGTTGATAAATCTGATGCCCTTTGACCTCAGAGTAACTGTAACTACACACTAACAATGTCATAACATTCCTTCTTGTTATTGTAGATATCATTACCTAGCTGATTAAAACATTTCCTGATGGAAACTACCACAAAGAATAAGGGAAAGCCAGTTCTTCCTACGTGGTTCATTCAAATCGTGCTCACACTGTGCTCTGACTCTTTGTAGAAGCTTGCTCAATGGGTTTTTCCATGCCCGTTGTGTCCTGCTTTCTCCATCGTTGCACAGTGCACCACAGACTGCTGAAGGAAAGGAATCATGCTGGACCCTGCTGCATGACGACCTTCCCTTGCTTTTCCTTGCTTAGCAACCAAGGTTTGAATCCCGAGGAGTGGCCCTCGTCACATAGATAGCTCTCTGCTGTTTCTAGAACTCATGTCTATCTTTAGCCCTGCACTATCATTTGCAGCAAATGGCATGGGGGCTTCCTCGCTTTCTTCATGCCAAACGCACTGCTCTCCTTTTCTGTCCTCTGCTGGCCACTGTCCGGGTTGTCATCCCTGGGTCCGATTACCCAGAGCCTCTGTGCCTGCTGCTGCAGCAGGGTTTATTCCAGTGTGGTGTGGTCACTTGCTGACTCCACAGTTTCCCTGGAGACTGTGAGCTTGTTTTCAGTGGTGATTTCTGTCTTTTTAAAATCACCACTCAGTGTACTCGAGCGTCAGATATCTGTTGCCTATGTTAAGGAATGACTGACCGCGTTTATGAGTTGGTGAAGACCACTTGCTGTGGTTCTTACTATGACTTCCCAGAATTCACCTGGTCCTTTAGCACTTCTCACTCATCAGCATATGGGTGCTGGTAATTAGCTATTGAAAGACTCTGTAGCTATCAAGTGTTACACAAATCCTAAAACTGCTTTCTTGTTTAAGAAAACTCCGTGAACACTGTTCAGCCTTTTTTTATGTCTCTGTTCCACTGTTCTGTTTAATTTGGTGTCTGTGTCTCAATGATAGCTCCTGTTGTGATAGGATTTTTATCAAAATTCTTAAATGTTCATGTCACCTGATTATAAGTAAAGTATGGATTCCTTGGGCTGCTCGAGAAGTAGTTTCTATCCATACATTTATCCATTCACCTATATAAACTACTTATCTCACGTTCACAAATCATAACTTGTACTTTCTTGGTCCTCTGAGACACCCAGTCACCAGATGCGCTCTGCCCACACTGCCCAGGTGCAGAAAGAGCCACCTTGCTAACCCTCCCAAGCTGTCACTCTCCCTGCGGAAGCTCTGACACCCCAGAGTTGGGTAGGTTTGTGGTCTACTGCCCTGGGGCTTTGAAGGTCAGGGTTCAGACATCTCCTCCTCTGACTCCATCCTCTGGTGAATGCTCTAAATTTGTGTTCAGGGATATGAAATGTTACATAGGCTGGGTTTTGACCTGTACTTTAACTATGTACCCAAGCTTTTGCTCACTAGTGAGAGCAGTTTAATAAATGTGTAATTGCACTTCAGGAGGGAGCTGTCTATAGGTTGGGCCAGCACACGGAGTTTACACTAGGAACGAGGCTTTCCTTTGCTTTAGCAAAGGTCTGTGTTATCTCCCAGACCACACTGCGTACAGCCAGGGCCTCATACTTACTTAAAGTGCATCTGCACTTGGTGTGAGCGTCCTCCTCTGTACTTGGTAGCCTGTTGATGCTGCTGCTTTGAAGTTTCCCTTCCAGTTCATTCTGGTTTTACCATTCCTTGTAATCCTCCTGTTCCCAACTGTAGCTGATCCTACTCTTTTAGAGTATTCATTAGAGCATACAGGGACTGGAGGTTTCTTTTTTTTTTTTTTTTTTTTTTGCTTTGATTAAACTCTTTGCCAGGCAACAAATGCTTCTTCATAGGTTACTGGTTTTAAGACATCACATTTCAATCCCCTTACAACCCATGTGTCTGATTATGAAGAAGATCATTTGTCCCTAGACATTAACCGAGTTGACTTCAGCCTGTATTAACATAACAGTGTGGAACAAAGTAATGTAGAATGTTCTTTGAATTTTCTGAGTGGTCGCTAACATTACAAGTTATGATCCATTTCTTTTGTTTTCAGCTCTTGGCTGCTATATATCGAACGGCTAAAACACATTGGGTGAGAAATGTAATAGTTTGGAGGGAGGTAAAAATGTGCCCATCTTTTCTTAATTGGGCACCTGTATATAAAGCAATTGCAGTTTTTAGCTACTGACTTGGATTTTTGGCTGGATAGAATTTTGTTCGACCTTTCCCAACGTATCTCTGTTTCCCCCTTTTTCTTATTGAAACCATTTTATAAAAGAAATTGAATCGAGTGTTTGAGAGGAGGGAGGAGTTAGCCAGTCCAGTGAGGTAGAGAAAAGCTTGGGCATAAATTACAGATTGTTATCTTCTATCCCTTCCCCTTTTCCTTACAGCTCTGGTTTCCTCCTTTATAGATGCCAGGGTAGAGGACCCCTATGAAACCCTGGCACTGGAGAGGCCTCAGAGGTGATGCAAGTTCATGTCCTCGCTTTTGCACGTGAGCAAACTGAACTCATTCCAGCCAGCGGAGTCTTTTTTATTTTTAATCTAAAGACACCACATGAAGAGCTGCCTTAGAAACTCAATGGAGTGTGTCGCCTTTGCAGTTGGGAAATTTTTCTATAATAAGTAAATTTTTATCAGTCTAATCAATACTGTATTTTCCTTATCGTCCATGTGAGGTTACACAGGAAGCCTTTTTGATCTTCATACTTGAAAAGAAAATATTTGTTCCTAACACAAAATATTTCCTGCTGATTGCTTAGCTTGTGTCCAGTGTAGTGTTTGGGAACATACACGGTGTCCTCATGGGACACTTGGCCAATGTCAGTGGTGAAGAGAGGATCACACAGCCATTAGCCTTGGGATTCCCCAGAATTTGTTTCAGAACATTTAAGTAGCTCATTTTTTTAGTATTTTGCTCTTTGTTATAGAAATATAGAGGGAGGAGTGGATGTTCAAGAAGGGTTTACGTTTTGTTTCTGTTTACTTGGAGTTGCCCTGTTGTTAGAAGTTATTAAGTAGAACACCATCCTTAAAAGAGGTGATGGGTAGCTGGTCATCATCTTCTGTGTGAAAGTCCTTCTCATTGGTATTTAGGTCACAGGATGTAATACACTGTTGGTCCCTGTGTGAGCTGTGGAGCTGTGGTGTAGTCACAACCTAGATTCCAGATTCTAGCCATGGATTGCATTATGGTTTGGTTACATTCACTCACAGAAGTGACTGAGAGAGAATATTCTCATACACTACCTGGCTCTGTGACGCTTAGTCCATTTGTAGGTGTTGAGCATCACCCCATGCATCCTTCACTTGGTACTTACTGACCATGCCAACTGTTCTTCAGTTGCTGTTCATTTTCCCCACGTTATACTCGTGATGTACTATGGAACCATAGTCAAATTATTTAATGTCTCTGAGCTTCAGTTTCTTCATTGTCACAATGAGAAAGTCACATCTGGCAAGTTGTTCAGAGAATTAATGTGTCAAGAAAGCTAGAACTGTGCATAGCACATAGTTAGACTCAGTCACGTCTCCTGTCCCACTTTTTTGTATAAGTTGCTAAGTAAGCCATAAATTGGTGATCATGCTTTCTCCTTCATCAGTATCTATTTATCTGTCTGTCTATCTATCTGTTGATCTATTCTGGATGTCTTGGGCTTTTGAATAAATACATTTTAAAGTTTAACTTTTCTGTCCTTTTTTTTTTTTTTATTTTTGCTTTGGAAACAAACTGAAGCATCCCTAAGTGGTGATGTCTCTCCTGTCAGTTTTGGACACACAGATCGTCAGAGGAGGGCAGGGGGTGGGATTGAAGAAGCCTTTACTCAGACTTGATGTGGTGCTGAAGGAGAGGGAGAAGGTAGTCAAAGAGAATTGCATGGCTTAATCTTAGCTCTTTAAAAATGTATAGCCTAGAGTACCGTCTAAATTATCCTTTTATCTTACTTATGCAAGAGTGTATCATACTGGGCAAAATCAGGGCCTTGCTAATGGTCACACAGGGAACCTTCCCTGTGCCACTAACTCTCAGGTAAGCGACTCTTTCTTGGAAACAGACTAAATTACTTGCCTCAATTTGTTGCATTCACTTCTGCTACTCTGTAGGTGCCTTTGCTAAGTGGAACTCCCTGAGGTAAAAGGCCCTTCATCTGGGGACCACTTACTCAGGCCCTCATGAACATCACTGCTCTTTAAAAGCTCCAATTACTGCCTGATCCACATCTCTCTCTTTTCTCCGCAGGTCAGTAAGATTGTGTCAAATGTTCCTCAGTTGGAGTTTCTAAACCTGAGTTCCAATCCTCTGAATCTGTCGGTTTTAGAGAGAACATGCGCTGGGTCCTTCTCGGGGGTTCGCAAACTTGTCCTCAACAACAGCAAAGCATCATGGGAAACAGTGCACACGATACTTCAGGAGTTACCAGAGTAAGCCCAGCGAGCACCGGGTAGTGGGGCCATGTTGCCATCTGTGTCTCTGCATAGGATTTCTGCTGCCCTCTCATCTCAGAAACTCTAGAGCTGTGGGTTGAATGGAGAAAGGTCAGAAAAACGAAGTCACTGGAGTGAGGGTGTGGGGTGACCTGCTCACCTTTCCAGGGGCATAGCTAGGAGCCATTCAATTGCATCCTTCCCCAGAAAATACCCCTGAGAAGCACTTGTCATCCTGAACACCTCAGTCTTTCTATACTTTAATCTTTGATTACCTGATTTAAGAATTGTGCTTCAGCCCTTTGCTTGTAGTATCTCTGAAATGTGTTGACGTTGAGATGACTAGGTGCTTCTGTGGACTAATGTAAAGTGGACCTGGCATTCCTTTCAGTAACTTAAGAAAGAAATTATACTTTAGGTTCGCAGCTCAGGAATGTTTTGTTCTGTTCTGTTTGTGTCTGTTTATGCATATAACTGTGCAGAGGAGACCTTTGACAGAAAGAAATGAAGCTGGAATTTCTTTGATTTTTCTAAGCATAGAAATTATCCAGACCCCCAGGATCTGGCCTCACACAACTTACTGTGCCTGAGTTCCTCACTGTTAAACTAATTAGCTTTCTTCATGATGTACAGCTTCGAGTATGGCATTGAATTAATTGTTTCTTTGAGACAGGGTTTCATGAAGCCCAGGCTGGCCTCATACTCACTCTGTAGCTGAGGCTAGCCTTGAACTCCTTATTCTCCTGGCTCTACTCCTTAGGTGCTAGAATGACTTGTGTGCCCCATTAGATGTGGCAGTTGAATTGACTTTTAAACTCGGACATCACTTGCTAACCCTGTGACCTTTGAGTGACCTTTGCGAAGCCCTTAACCTCTTTGGGCTCAGTTTCCTTGTCTGTGAAGTAGACACCATTATATTAATATTTCTGGCACAAGGGCTGACACAGGGTGGGGACTTGATAGTTATTATTTCTTTATATAAACACTTGTCCATGTTGTTTTCTAGAATTTCCTCCTATTGCTTCTCAGCTTACGTAAGTCTATTCCTCCTTGACAGCCGGGCATCCTTTTCCTGCCTTGTAAACTTCCACTTCCGTTTTGTTGCTACAGAAAACACTCAGAGTTGGTGCTGCACTTTGGCGTTCAGTTACACGCAGGATCAGTCTAGCAGCGGCTCCCACCAGTCCCTGCTGCTTCACTCTGGATTACCTTCCCAGCGATACACCATTTTGAGCTTCAGGAAAACTCCTTTATATTTTGTCTGTAATACATGCCAGAGTCTCACATATAGTGAGCATTTATTTATTTTCCGTTTTTAAGACAGGGTTTCACTGGGTAACCAGGCTAGCCTCGAACTGATGCTCTTCCTGCCCCAGCCTCCTGGGGTTCCTGGCACTTGCATCGTTTAGTTATTGAATGCATGGCAGTGTGTGTGAAGGTCAAAGTCAACTGCTCTCAACCAGTTTCCTGCTGTTTCCTTTCTCTCTGCAGTTTGGAGGAGCTCTTCCTGTGCCTTAATGACTATGAAACAGTGTCTTGTCCTTCTGTCTGCTGTCATTCCCTTAAGCTCCTTCACATCACAGACAATAACCTCCAAGACTGGACTGAAATCCGAAAGCTCGGGGTAATGTTTCCTTCCCTGGATACCCTGGTCCTGGCCAACAATCACTTGAATGCTATCGAGGAACCTGCTGACTCCCTGGCTAGGTTGTTCCCTAATCTGCGATCCATCAGCCTCCACAAGTCAGGTGAGGCACAGGCTTGCCCTCATTCTCCGTCAGACTGCTCAAGTTCATGGTGGACTATAATAACAACGTGTTTTAGTCATAACTGTACTAGTAAAGGGTGGGTTTCCAGGTACCTACGATCCACTGCATTAAGGACATCATTTTCTTCATAAGTACTAAGGAGCATAGAATTCTATTCATAATTTACATTTTATACATTAAAAATGGTCATGTATGGTGATATTTTATTTGTACATCTACAGTCATGTTATACATTGGGCAGTGGTGGCACACTCCTTTAATCCCAGCACTCGGGAGGCAGAGGCAGGCCGATCTCTGTGAGTTCGAGGCCAGCCTGGGCTACAGAGTGAGTTCCAGGAAAGGTGCAAAGCTACAGAGAAACCCTGTCTCGAAAAACAGGAAAAAAAAAGGGGGGGGTTATATTATCAAGGAGTAAAATGAAATTGATGATATAGTTATTAAAAGACAGAAAAAAGAATTATTATCTAGATCATTTTACCTAGATACAGGGTAAGGAGTCATAGTCTGGCAGCCTTTTTTAAATGCTCATCTATATACTCTTGATTATCACCTTATTGCTGTTGTCTACTATACATTATGAAAATGAATTTGTGTTAATGATTTTTACTTAAGACCAGTTTTAGGTTCACAGCACACTTAAGTAGAAAGTACAGATGTATGTACAACCTACCTCCACTTTCTGCCTCCTACCCCCAACTGGTATGTTTGTAACGTGCCCATCAGTGAACTGGTTCTGACATGTCATGCTTCTGAGAATCAGTAGCTTCCCTTAGAATGTACCCCATGGGCTCTGAGAAATGAGCAGAACAGGTCCTCCAGGTGGTGTGCGCAGATTAGCTCCGTGCTCTCCCTGTGCCCCCTGCCCACCTGTTTATCCCTCTAATGCTGACATGCTCCGATCCTCTGTTGTCTCTACATCTTTGCCACAGGGTCATTTATTTAGAATCACACCATGTGGAGCTTTTTAAAATCAGTTTCTTTCACTTAGTAATTCACATCTAAGCCTCTCATGCCTTTTCATGGCTTGAGTGGTCCTTTCTTTTCAGCCCAAATGATATTCCATTTTCTAGGGTATACCATAGTTTATCCATCACCTGCTGAAAGGGCTTTGATTTTTACTTTCAGGTTTGAACAACTGTAAGTAAAATGTTGTAGAATATTATTTTAAGATGTGTTACATTTGTTTATGCTGTGGAACATTTGTTTAATAATGCAAAGTTGTGTTGCATTCTTTTAAATTTCGTTTGTTTAACCTGTAAAGCTGTATTACTATGCCTGTCTAAAACACCTGATGATCTAATAAAGAGCTGAACTGCCAGTAGCAAAGCAGGAAAAAAGATAGGCAGGGCTAGCAGGCAGAGAGAATAAATAGAAGGAGAAATCTGGGAGGAAGGAAAAAGGAACGAGAGAGGAAGGAGGAGTAAGGAGGAAAGAAAAGTATACAGGAATAGAGAAAGATAAAAGCTCCGAGGCCAAAGATAGACAGGATAATTTAAGAAAAGCTGGTGAAAAACAAGCCAAGCTAAGACTAGGCATTTATAATTAAGAATAAGCCTTCGTGTCATGTGTGATTTATTTGGGAGCTGGGCAGTGGGCCCCCAAAAGAGCAAAAACCAACAACAGTAAAGCTTTAACCATCCGTGCAGATTTTCAAGTAGACATAAGCTTTCAGTTTGTTTAGGTAAATAATAAGGGTGGGACAGCTGAATCATTTTACTTAGTTTTGTAAGCAATCGTAAACTCTCAAAGTAGTTGCACTGTTTTCCATTTCCACCAACAGTGAATGAGAATTGTGCTGCCCCACATGCTGGACAGCATTGGGTGTTGGCAGTGGTGTATGCTCTGACTTCTAATAAGTGTCTTGAGTTTGAAGTTCCCTAACTGCCCAACAGGAAAGAGTCTGTCTGTCTGCTTACTTGCCGTCTGTTGTCATCTGTGAAAAGGTGCCTGTTCAGGGACTTTTGCACTTTTAGTTATAGTGAGGTTATTATTGGGATGGGTTGTGAGGTTCTATTCTTGGGAAGATGAGAGCAAACACCCCAGATAAGGGACTGACAACAAAACTGAAGTACAGATACCATCAAAGCCCAACTTGATGAACAAGTGAATTTTATTGGGGTTATTTATAGAAGTGTAGGTGAGGGGTCACTTACAGGAGCAGAACTGATGTAATGATAGTTGCATTACCAAAGCCCACCCAGTATGAGTGACAGTTCACAAAAACTGGAAACCTGGAGCACACTGAACAACTTGTAGGCAGCTCAATAATTTGGAGGGTGTCCTTGTCCAAGTGGATCAGTTGGTCTTTGTTTTTTCAAGGCAGTTTGGCTAGTCTCTACTTTTTCTAGGCATCTGGGCTTGTCTGCCATGGATTCTCAGCAGTCTTTATTATTTATATTTTTGGGGAGGGAGAGATCTAGTGAATCTGGTCAATTTCAGGAACTTCCTGAAGCAATCTTAAGTTGTTTACTTCCAGTCTTAGGAGGTTTCCTATAGTATTTCACTTCCCCTTAGAATGGTCGTGTTGTTTACCTCCCTGTAAACATCCTGTTTTAAATATTTTCCTTCAAGATAGAAGATTTAAATTTGGAGGAAACTGCTACACAACAGAGTGAGCTGTAAGTTGGGTTGTAAGTTAGATTTTTGTTGAGCTGTTAGTTGGGTTGTTGTTAGTTTGATATCTGAGTTGATAGTTGGCTGTTAGTTGGGTTGTTAGGTTGTAGTTGAGTTGTTTTTAATGCTGTAGATTGAGCCTAAGGTCTTGTTTGTGCTAATCTATCAGTGATCTAGAACTAAGCGTCTTCACCTGACTAGTGCTCAACTTGCTTCAGAGTTTGGGGTTACTGTGCTCAGGGGTCGGGTGTGTTTTCGCAGTGATTTTGGACCCATTTCCCTGCCATTAGCATGAGGGTAGCATGAAGTAATAAGCTTTAGTTTCTGGTTCTCCTGCTCTAGTCACATGTTAGAACATGTTAGGGGAAAGTTTGGTATGCCACCATCACCTCAGACAGTCATAGTCCACGAGTCTGCATTTAAGTAAAGAAGCCGGTCAAGTCCCTTCTTAGAAAAATCCCAGCATGCACCCTGTTTGCTGAAACCGTGATGACCCAGTTAGAAGCTGTTGTTGTGGAATGGGAGATGGGAGGCTGTTGGAGAACCAGGCCCACGCTCTCTGCCCTTCACCATTGAGCTCACAAAGAGAGCAGAGGCTCTGCAAGTGCATTGGTTTGTTGGCTGTTTTTGTTGCTTTTGGCAGCGTCTCACTATCCTGCCCAAGCTGGCCTTGAACTTCAGATCCTCTTGCCTTAGGTTCTGAGCAGATAAGAATCTAGATATGCAGGACTGAGCCCGTTTCCCTGGGGGAGCTACTTTGGAGTTTAACCATATCCTTGTATCCTTGGAAAGGGACCAGCATCTGACTGGCTGTTTGCCCCTCAGCATTTCAGGAATTGCTAGGTAACTGCTTGGCCATCTTTATCTTCTTCCCTTTGCTCTTTTCTGGGTTTACTTAAGTAATATTTTTTTCCCCATTAGGTTTGCAGTCATGGGAAGACATTGACAAACTAAATTCCTTCCCCAAGCTTGAAGAAGTAAGACTGCTCGGAATTCCTCTTCTGCAGCCATATACCACCGAGGAACGCAGGAAACTGGTGGTGGCCAGGTGTGTTGGCCTGCTCCCCTCTGCTTCTTTCTGAAGAGGCTTCAAGGGCGGTGTAGTCTTCGGGGTGCTGTGGATTATCCCATCTCCTGAGCAGACTGTGCTTGTGCAGTTTCTGTAGTGTAGATGTAATTCTGAACGGTCTTATTAAATAAGAAACACAGAGCCAAATGCAGAGTTAAAAGCCCAGAGATCGAGCAGCAGCCAAGAGCTAAGACCACCTTTTTACCCCTCTCTGTCGCTGTTGTCCTTCCCCTCAGAAAGAGACCTACTTCCTGTGTCTGTATTTAATTGACTTTCTGTTCTGCCTTCTCATTGGTTGTAAACCCAACCAGAATACCTCCTTGTCACTGCCTGTCTATACAGACCTTTAGGTCTCTATCGTTGGTTTGAGATTAAAGGCATGTGTCACCATGCTGGCTGTGTCCTTGAACACACAGCGATTCTGCCTGTCATGTGATCGGGATTAAGGGCATGTGCTACCACTGCCAGACTTCTGCTAAATGGCTTGCTATTAGCTCTGACCCCCAGGTAACTTTATTTATTAACATACAAATAAAATCACTTTTCAGTACAAATAAAATATCACCATATTTCCCCTTTCTATTAATTATTATTATTATTTTTTGCTATTAGTTCTGACCCCCAGGTAACTTTATTTATTAACATGCAAATAAAATCATATTTCAGCACAAATAAAATATCACCATACTGTAGAGCTCAGGCCTGGATAAAAATGGATGTGATATCGTGAGCAGGACCTATGGCTGTCCTGCCGAGGCCGTTGGGGGAACATTCTCTTGTAAATGTATGCTTTGTTTGTTTATTTTTAAATGCTTAGAGTATTTGAAAGCCTGTTTTAGGTGGTGAGGTGAAAACCTACTGATGGAGAATCGTCTGATGCGGGTGTCCTTATTTCCTCTAACATAGTAGTCTTGTAAAGTGCAGCTTTACCGGGCAATGGTGCCCTCTCCACAGTGGCTGTTTTCTTCTTGAGGATTCGTTGGTTGACTTGAGAAGGCAGCTGTACTGTCCTCTGTGTTCCCTGCCTTCCCTGTCTCTGATTCTGTCTCTGCACACCACCGCAGCTTCCCACCAGTGTGTGTGCCTGTGTGAACCTTTCGCAGAAAGAAGATTTGGGCTGAAAAGAGCCCCGGGGCTTTGCTTTGCCCTCTGTGTGCACCCCACATGGAGCTCTTGAAGGACGGGCAGTAGGCTTTGGGATTTCTTCAGAAGAGTGCCTCCTTAATACTCTTAAGCACAGTATTGATCTTTCTGCCCAGCTAATGCCCAGCTCCATGCTGCCATGCTGGTACTTCTTACCACAGTCAGAGGGCTCACTGTGTTCTTGTGGGGAAGCCTGAGTCTCATGGTGGGTAGACTTTAGGCTTTAGTTCTTCACACAGCTCTTTCACAAGCAGAAGACGATTTGTGAGTTACATATTCCTATTTTACGAACTACACTGTGAACTTATGCTATTTAACATGGCAGCCGCCAGCCTGGGTAGCTATGAGCACTTGAAATAATGTCTTGGCTAATTTGAAATATAAAACAGATACTGGATTTCCCCTAGTTTATATGAGTAAGAGACTATAAAAGAGCTCATGACTTACTTTTTAAAATATTGATTACATGTGGAAATGTTCATATTCTGGTTATATTGGATTAAATAAAATATATTGTTACAATTTTACCTCTTTTTGCTTTTTAAAATGGCTGGAGAGATGGCTCAGTGGTGAAGAGTACTTGCTGCTCTTCCAAGGACCTGAGTTCGGTTCCCAGTACTCATGTCAGGTGGTGTACCCCCACCTGTAACTCCAGCTCTAGGGAGTCTGTTACCCTCTTTGGGCCTCTGCAGGCACCTGCACATGTGAGTACATGTACAAACACAGACACATATACATGAAAAAGAGAATAAAAACCAATTTTAAAGTGGAGCTACTAGATACTTCAGATACATAACTGGACTGCATTCCACCCACCTGAGTTGGACAGTGTGACCTAGAGTTGTGCTCTGAAGTATTAGGTTTAAAACAGAAGATCACCATCACATCCAAAAACGCAGCATGCAGCGCTCTATATTTTGTCCTGTGGATGACTTCACTGCGTGCAAGTCTTCGCACAGGGACAAGGTCCAGCCGTGTCCTTTCAAAAATGACGACCAGTTGCTTCATTTCCAGCGCCTTACACTGTGTTTATTTGGCTTTAACTTATAGACTGCCCTCTGTTTCCAAACTCAATGGCAGCGTTGTGACCGATGGAGAGCGAGAAGATTCTGAGAGGTTTTTCATCCGGTACTACGTGGACGTCCCACAGGAGGAAGTGCCATTCAGGTAAATGCTCTCAGCAGGCACCGTAGAGCGCCAGGCCAAGGTCTGATCCTAGAGGACTTTGGCAATAGATTTAAAGGAAAAATAAAACATAAAGGCAGATATAGTTTATTTTCCTGTCCATAGTGCAGTGGCTCTCAGCCTGTGGGTTGTGACCCCTTTAGGGGATCAAATGACCCTTTCACCAGGATCGCATATCAGATATTTACATTACGATTCATAACAGTAGTAAAGCTACAGTTACTAAGTAGCAGTGAGATAATTGTATGGTTAAGGGTCACCACAACATGAGGAACTAACTGTATTAAAGGGTCATAGTATTAGGAAGGATGAGGACCACTGCCATAGTACATTTTCTCTGGTCTTCTGTAGACAATGGACTGGTGTCTTGGCCAACACCTGTTTTCCCACACCATGCTTTGTGTCGCCAATTTCTCTTCTCAGAGCGCGTTTTCATCTACCCTCAAACTGGTGCCTTCTGCCTGCTGTGTTTGCTTTGGGCCTAGTAGATCTGCAGTTGAGCAGGCTTGGCAAGTGAGGAAAGGTCTGGAAAGGGGACTCTTGAAGGGATGAGTTAGGGTGGCTGCATAAGAAGGGGAATGTAGGGCTGAGTTAGCATTGTCTGAATTTTGGGAGGATGTACTGGCTAGTGTGAAAAAGTACCTTTAATACTCCACAGATGAAAGGAAGGATGGAGGGCCATGTCCCCAAATACGAAAGAAAAGATGACCCTGAAAACAGGTTTCCGGGTGTTGGCAAATAGAATTGCTTGCCAAAAAAGTGCCAGGCCTCCTTTATTTAAGAAAAAGCCAGGGGCTGGAGAGATTTCTTGATGGTTCAGACTTGTTCTTGCAAGGGACCTGGGTTCATTTTTCAGCACTCACGTGGCTCACAGCCACCCCTAATTCCAGTTCCATGGAATCCAACTCCCTCTTCTGACTTCCTAAGGCACCAGGAATGCATATGGCACACATTCATACATGTAAGCAAAATACTCATACATACATGTTACGGGATGTTTGATAGCACTGTGAAACTCCCAAGACTGTGTTAATAAAATTAACCTTGGATCAGGGAGCAAAGCCAGCAACTAGTTGACAAGAATTAGTCATAGAGAGTATGAAGGACTCAGGAATATGGATAAAGAGACACGTAGGAAGGAGTAGGGAGGGACTTAGAGATTCGGAGGTTTTTTGAGAGGAGTGGCAAGATTTTTTTTTTTTTTTTTTTGGCTTGGTCTCCTGCCGGAAAGGACCTTCAGCACCTCTGATCTAGCAGGTTTTGACTCCAGTATCTCACTCCCAAGTCTTTATTGATAAACAGAACAATAGAGACTTAGTTAAAACCTACATTTGATGGCCATGGCCAAGCCGATGCCCATGCCAGCAGGACCGGAAATCCCGCCAGGCCTGAGTCTTAGTGGTGGGGTGCTGACTGTGGGGCCGCAGGGTACAGACGGTAGTTAAAACATCAGTAGATTCAGGTGCAGCCATTAAGCCAGCAGAAAAACAACACATAGAATAAATATTAGAAAGAAAGAAAGGAAAGGCTGGCTAGGGAGAAGGCTCAATGGGTGATGATGCTTGCTAAGAAGGCAGGGACAGTTAAAGTTGGATGCATAGTGCTGACAGACATCAGCCTCTGAGGAAATGGGAGGGCAAGACAGAGAACGGGAAGCTCTTGGGCCAGCTAGCTTGGTGTGCACAGTGGGAAAGCAACAGTGAGAACCTGTCTCAGACAAGGTGGCAGGTGAGGCTGACCTCTGACCTCTGACCTCCACATGCACACTGAGGCACATGTGCACCTGCACCTACACCCACACGCACATCCACAAGTGCAAACACGTGCAAGAAAGGAAAGAAGAAAGAAACTACCCTTGAAACATTAAAAAGGAAAGAAAAAAGAAATAGCTGGGCACAGTGGCATATATCTGTAATCCCAGACCTCAGGAAATGGAAGAGAAAATAGGAACAGGAGTTCAGTGGTAGCTATGGCTCTGTGGAGAACCGTGTTTTTGGACAAAAAAAAGAGAGGGAGAGGGAGGAGGAGGAGGAAGAACAAGAATAAACTTTGGTGGCTTACATCTGTAATCCTACCATTAGTGCATCCAATAGCAGAATCGGGGTCCAAGGCTATCCTTGGCTACAGAGTTTGAGGTTAGCAAGGGCTAAATGTGTTAAAACAAACAAACAAAAACTGCACTATGAAACCAAAATGGCAGAAACAGCACCAAGAAATCTTCAAGACTACCATGAGCCCTTACCAGATCCAGGGGGTCAGCCGAGCAAAGTGGACATAGGGAGGGGTGAGGCAGTTTAGTTGAGCCTTGTGTCTACACATACTCCGGATTCTGAGTCATTCTTGCTGGATGGACGTGTTTTCTCCTCAAATGTATTAATGTTTACAGACTAATATTTGTGACTTAAAGCGGTACATTTTGTAGGGCTATAAGTTTGCACAAAGATCTCTCTGTGGTTATTTAGAAATTTTTAAACTCGTGAGTATTTAAAATGTTAGAGAAATTAAAGATTCTTAAGAGTCTTTAAATTAACTCAAAACAGCCAGGTGAGGGATTTTATTATACCTTTTAATAAATACTATACATACGAGATTTGAACTAAATGGAAAAAAAAAGGTTTAAAAAGTGGTCCATGGCTGCAAGATAGTTATCGGGTAAGGGGTGATGGTGCTCACCACTAAGCCTGATGATGGGAGTCTGACCCTCAGTGTGGAAGGACACAACCCAGTCCTGCAAGCTGTCTTGTGACCTCCACACACACGTCATGGCATGAATAGCAGTTGCTGCACCCAGGTGTGCTGGCTGCTCATGTGCACTCACGCTCTCACATGCACATGTGCGTGCACACACACAGGAGCACATGCAGAAAATAAATAGATCTTAAACTTAAAATATGGTCCAGTATCTGTTTTCATTTGGCTAACTTACTAATACCTGTAGATACAGGTATGTGGGTACAGACTGAAAAAAAGGAATAGATGAAATTGTTTTCTGTCCTAATGGTGTAATTATCTTGACGTGCACTTACTCTTCTGTAAAAGTGTTCTAGAATGAAAGCCAGAAATCAACCTTGATTAGCTTTAATCAGCAGAGAAATGCATTAGGAGGGTCTTGGGAAGAACTGTTAGGCAGGAACCAAGAGAGACTGCGACAGCCCCGGCTTCAGCTCCTCTTTGATGTGGCACTGTTGTCTGGGACACCCGCAGCTGTGTCAGTGACTGTGGATTCTGTCATTTAGGATTTCCACTAAGTTCCTACCATGTGACCAGTGGCATTGTAGAGCTGGCTGATGAGGATGACCACGCCCCTCCTTGTGTGGCTCCCATTCTAATCAGAGCTTTCACTGCGACCCCAGGCTGACCTTGACCTTAGGCCCTCTTGTCTCTGCCTCCTAAGTACGGGGACTACAGATGTGACCACCATTCTTATTTTAACCACCAGGTTTTTTTTTTTTTTGTTTTTGTTTTTTTTTTTTTTTTTTCTAGAACTACTTTTGAGAAATACTGAGGATGGAACCCAGTACTAGGTGAACTCTCTCTCTGAGCTCCATCCCCAGCATCCTGATCTTCATACTTTCCCCTGATAGAAGCCATTCACCCGAAGTAACAGCTTACGCCTTAATCTTTCCAACATCTGTGTATTCCTTTTCTCAATTATAAGAAAGACAGTGTTTTTGCATATCCTTAATGTGATCCTTGTGCAAATGGAAATATGTTTCTGGACAGCCCAGGTCTTATGGACTGCTGTGTTTAGTGCTAAGTGTTGGACCTTTAGGGGGCATCTATATTACTTTTATATCACGATACCTGTTGACTCAGTAGTGAAGTTGACCATTCTAGTATACCTTTTACAGAATGATGCAAAAATGAGGGGAAAAAAAGAAAAATAAATTAAAATTTGTAATTATGTACATGCACATAACAATGAACCCAATGTAAATGTAGATTGATACTGTTATTTTAACACTGATCCCAGGGCCACAGTTGGCCTGCACTACTTTCATCCATTGCCTACACACACATACACACACACACCCAATCCCTGTTTGCTTATGGCTCTCTCTGACTTCCAGCAGTACAGTCAGAGCCAGCTGTTTCTGTTGGAGTCTGCACCCT
Source organism: Peromyscus aztecus (assembly GCA_902168405.1). Classification (NCBI taxonomy): domain Eukaryota; kingdom Metazoa; phylum Chordata; class Mammalia; order Rodentia; family Cricetidae; genus Peromyscus; species Peromyscus aztecus. Next base: position 23,550 of record CABHPQ010167929.1, on the reverse strand, counting down.
TACTGGTTTTACATATCTGTGCTTTCTTGTCTTGGAATTTCTCCCTCTAGACCTGGCAGTGCAGGGAAATGCTAAAGAGAGCCTCTGGATTCCATCCACACCTAAATGTGACTCCTTTATTTCCCCTGACACTTAATCACCTACCTTGGCTGCCATGTCTACACACTTTTCTGGGCGATACATTCGGCCTGGCGTTGTGGAGAAATAGAATGGGTCGCTGTGAGGTACAGTTTCCAGGAGGATGTTATTCTGAGGGCTAAGCTCTGAAACCTTGTAAAGCTTGTGAGTGTAAAAGCTGTTTTGCAAGCTGTTTGCGGGATGAACTCAGGGTCTGTCCTGCACTCCACTGGCAGCCTTTGGGGCTGCAGACCTCCTCCAACTCAGGAAGAGCTGGCATTATTTTTGACCCAAGTGAAGCGGTCGTTGGAGGTGCAAGAAGAGTCACCATCAGCAGGCCTCTGTGGTGACACTGTCTGTGCCTCTCTCAGGGGAAGGAAGCATTCTTGCTTCACTTTAATGCTGCAGTTGAACAAGGTCCATGGGCTCCTTAAAGTGACCCTACAGAGTCCACAATCCGTTCATTGCTGCAAAGGATTCACACAGACTGTTTAATTAATGCATTCGTTTGTTTTGGTGTAGGTACGTGTGTGTGTGTGTGTGTGTGTGTGTGTGTGTGCGCGCGCGCGTGCGTGCATCTGTGAGTGTGGAGGCCAGAGACTGATATCTGCTGTCTTCCTCAGTTGCTCAGTTGCCCTCCATATTATTTTTTGAGACAAGGTCTCTCACTGAAGCTGGGGCTCAATGATTTAGTTAGCTTGCCAGCAGGTTCCAGGAATCCTCCTATCTAAGAGATTATAGGTGTGTGGTGTCCCTGACTTTTTCCAGTGCTGTTGTGGATCTGAACTCAGGTGGCAAGCACTGTACTGAGCTCTCTCCGGCCCCTGACACAGACTATAATGACCATTCCTTCCTTCCTACCTCTTTATCTCAGTACAGCTACTTTCCCATCCACTAGTGCTTAAATGCCACCACTTGGCTACTTCTGTCCTTCCAGTGGAAACAGGTAGACTGATTTCAGTCCTCTGCCCGTGTCTCTGACCTTTGAAGGCTTTTTCAGAGATGTAGGTACTCCTCTTACAGTTTTAAGGCTTAGGGTAAGAAGTGTCTTCTGGGTCCTTCTAAGGTTTCATGAACAGAAAGTGGGTAGAAGGGTAGTGTAGGTGACATGATCACTTGTGTTATTTTTGTGTCCCTCAGGTTTTGAATTCTTGCACACTTATATTTGGCATCTCAGCTTCCTTTAGCATAGACCACGACTAAACCCACTTTCTGGTCAGCCAACTGGACACACACTGTAACTGCTCTCTGCTGCTAATGGGGCCTATCAGATTTGAGACATGTTGGCAAGTTCTGTGCCAGCAGAGCCAGCAGGAGCAAAAAGTGCCTTTCATTCCTTGGTCTGTGCGCTCAGGCTCTGTTTGTTTACTGACTTCCAATGTGTCTATCTTCTCAGTGACCAGAGTTGTGTTTTTATGATTACCATCTCTGAGTGTGCCCTGATGTGATGCTAACCTGATGTGATGCTAACCAGCCAGGATATATATATATATAATATATATATATATTATATATTATATATATGGAAGGGATTAATGTATACTTATAGGGTGATTTTAGAGAATCAGACTCATTAATAAGTGTGGAAGGGCTATCCAGTTAGCAAGGGTGTTCAACACCTCCATACACCTTCATTCCAATACTCTCGTGCCCTTTTTTCTAAAGATATGTTACTTTTTAGATTTTTTAAAATTATGTATAGGTGTGTGTGTGGATCTGTATGTGGGTCTGTGAGCGTGTGTGGGGGTGCTAGTGGAGGCCAGAGGTGTTAGATACCCTGGAGCTGGAGTTACGGTTAGCTTTGGGCCACCCAGTGGGAGTGCTAGGAACTGCACTCTGGTCCTCTGCAAGAGCGGCATGTGCTCTTTCTTACCTTCTGAACCATCTCTCCAGCCCTCCTTCTACTCCCTCCAGTCACTGCCCCAGCTTTCCCGTGGCCATTTGACCATTACAGACTTTACTCACTTGCAGTTAAGAAGCAAGTATATTTTTATGGCTTCCTTAGCTGTTTTATTAGAAAAATAAAGGCACTTTTTTGGGGAGGACAAGAGTGGGATCTTACTATGTAGCTCTGGCTAGCCTCAAACTCATGTTATTTATTTAAATTAATTTCTATTTGTGTGTGTCAGGGTGGGTTGTGTGTGTGCCTATGGAGGCCAGAAGACCTCGATTCCCTGGAGCTGGAGTTAACAAGTGGTTTGTGAGTTGCCCAACAAGGATTCTGTGAACCAAACTCTGGTCCTCTGGAAAAGCAGGGAACATTCTTAATCCCAGAACCACCTCTCCAGCCTCTAGCCGTGAATTCTTTATGCTCCTTTGTCAGCACTGTGAGTGCTGGGATAATAGGCACACTCGACCATCCCGGCTAGATTGTATTTTTAATAGTACCCGCATTTCAGCCTCCTCCCTGGGCGTAGTTATGGGGATCTCACCCTAACCTAGCAGGTGCTGTGCCTCGTGGCTTTGAATTCATAAGCTCATCATTATGGCAGTGCTGTCAGGTACCCAGAGTTTTGCACATGACCATGGGTGATAATTAGTTCTTTCAGTTCTCCACACTGATTTAAGAATGTCTCTGTGAGCACTCATATGATACCCACTGGCCTCTGCTAGGCAGAAACCAAGCGCAGATTGCCCTTCATTACCTGAGAGTCGATTGCTTGTAATTCATCTACTCTCTGCTACTAATTTCTTAGTGCAAACAATGGACTCAACTCTGGACAAGTTAAGTCAGGTAGGAATTTAGTGAGAGAATAATGGATGCTGTGTGGCTCACACAACTGACAAGAAGATTAGAGAATTATACTTGGGCAGGATCAGTGCACTGCAAGGCCCACGCAGGATTTCTGTATCCGTACATGAGCAACATGCTTTGAATAGTGAAGTTGGACAGCCCTCAGCAGTCAGCAGGCCACCATCGCCATCAGACCTTTGTAGTCATGCCTTTGAGTCCTCAGATCTCTGTCTGCTGCCGGCAACCTCTGAAGGAACTAGAGAGAGGGCTCAGGACTTAAGAGTGCCTTCTGTTCTGACAGAAGACTCAACTTTGGCTCCCAGCACCCATGTGGCAGCTCACAACTGTGTGGAATTCCAGTTCCAGGGGATCTGATGCCCTCTTGTGAGCTCTGTGGGCTCCTGCACACATGTGATGGACACAGAGGTATACATACACATAAAATAAGCACACACAAGCTGTCATGCCTGCATTTTTGCTTAGTACCTAAGATTTAAAAGGACAGGCATCTGGCATAGCCTCTCTTCTAGTTTCTGGGGAACACAGAAAGAATATCTTCTCTTTGGTGTTTGTACTTCTTTTAGCTGCTTGCAGCTCATGTGTTTTGAAACATCCCCCCCCCCCCAAGGCCCTAATCAGAAGCACATTCAGGTATTAATAGCCAAAGCTGACTTTCATCATCCACTACAATGCCTATTCCCTAGTAGTTTTCATATAAATCTCCTGGTGGACCTATTCAGCAAATGTTTTGAGTCCTTGTGATATGCCAGAACCATGTTATGCATTTAAAAAGGAACTGTGGAGGCTTGTGTGTGCACAGCAGGTAAAGGTGGATGCCACCAAGCCCGACACCACGAGTTCCATCTGTGGTGCCCACGTGGTGAGAAGAGAGAGCTGCCTCCTGAAATTGCCTTTTGTGCCTCTGCATGTGCCATGGCACCCATATCCACAAACTAAATGAATGTAGTGCAGCCTTGAGAGAAGCTGTCGTGGCATTTATGCTCGATAGCCAGAGGAAGTGACAGATGAGAAAACTGTGTATAAAGTGCATAGTGTGTAGGGATGCGGTCCCTATGAGTAAGAGTGGTGATACGTGAGCACGGTACTGTACTCACCCTCTTCTCTTCCAGACTGCATCCATCACCTCTTCCTAAAATACTGATGAAGCGCACATAGCCCCAGTCATCTTAGCACATGGTGGGATTGGGACTCCTTAGGTAAGCCAGTGTTTGCACCGAGTCAGAGAGGCCTTAGACTCCTGGAGAGCATGGCCATTTGCTTTGGAGAGAACGTTTCTCTTCCTGACTCAATCAGCTGTTGCTGCTGGTGGTGGTACTTTTAAATCAGTGTCCAATTCAGTTTCCTGTACTGACTTCCTCTACAGTGTCCTCTAGTAACTCGGTTTCCTGTACTGACTTCCTCTACAGTCTCCTCTAGTAAGTTGGTTTCCTGTACTGACTTCCTCTACAGTCTCCTCTAGTAGCTCGATTTCCTGTACTGACTTCCTCTACAGTCTCCTCTAGTAGCTCGATTTCCTGTACTGACTTCCTCTACAGTCTCCTCTAGTAACTTGGTTTCCTGTAGTGACTTCCTCTACAGTCTCCCTGAGTTTCAGTTTCCAGACAACCTCTCTCTGGTTTTCCTGCCTCATGTTAATTAGACGTAAATCACTCTATTTAACGTAGACATCAGTGAGGAAAGAGACCCAGCTTGTCTCTGAGTGCACATGAAGGGCCGTGATGGCAAGCTGAGGGTCCCTTAGATAGCAGAGTTACCTGGTGACTCAGTAGCTTTCTTCACATCTGTTTGGTTGTGATTGATCATCTTACCAGTGAAACTCACTATGGACAACCCAGAGATTTACTGAGTCTGTTTTCCTACCCCAGAATAAAATGTTTAGGGCACTGAAGGGAGCCGTACATCAGTGTTATAAGAGTGTCTTATAAGTGTAAGAGTTCAGTAATTGCCTACAGGTGCTCAGTTACCCTTTTCCCTCTCCTGCTGGGTGGGGTCTCCTTGGTATGGCTGCTTATGGTGAGTAACTGGCTAACAGGAAACTGAGCCACCAGACATAGGCTGCATGTTTATTTACTTCGTAAAACAACTGAAGAAGAAAAGCCTCTGTTCTCGGATTCTTGGCCCTCAAGCATCCCGCTGTGTGCTGGTCAATAGACCTGTTCTTTCAGAGCCTTCCTCTGGGCCTGTCTCCCAGAGGCTCGTAGGCAGTGGTGTACTGTTTCACAGTAATCAAGTGTGTGCTGCAGGTGGCTGGAAAGATGTCCTCTCCTGGCTGGTCATGTTTCAATGCCTGGATTCTTCTGCCTCACCAGGAGAACTTCTAGGAATTGACTCTAGATCCTAGCTGGGGTTCAGGGGACAGTTTAATTTACTTACTGAATACTTGCTGTAAACCAGATGGCACTGAACCAGAAACCGGGGTACATGGACAAACCACAGTGTCTGGAGAGGCTTGCTTTAGGGCCACACTGGAGATACCTTTCCCTGGCTGGGTCCTGACCTCTAGAGGCTGAGTTTTCCCAGACCTTTCCTCCTTAGAGTCTTCTTTTCTGCTCTCATCCACTTCATACCATGAGCCAGTCCTGTGGCTCTGAATACCACCTGTGTTGTGCTAACTGCCACATTGACCTGCCCCTCAATTACAGACCAGTGTTTCCAGTTATCTGCTTGACATATCACCTGGATGATGAAACAGTGTGTGCCAAACTTTTGTTCTCTCCCACATATTGAGAGCTGCTGGTAGGGAAAGTCCATGAGAGTATACAGCAGTGACAACTAGTGTTCAGAAGGTCAACCTGTCAGAACTAAGGGTTCTGTTAGAGGAAACCATCACACAAGGTGTTATGGGAATACTGCCTTTGAATGAACTGGCTGTCTCTTGTTGTAAACTTCTTGTGCAATAGCAGCTATGAGTCTCCCCATTTACCGTGTATCTCCATGTTAGTGTACATGTAATCTCACGATGGCATCTCAATGTTGGGCACAACTTTCCCTATACATTTGGGGTAATTGGACATCTGTCCCCAGCTGTGTTTATTTTTCATTAACATATATCTGGCTAGGGCCATTCTCCGGACAAAAGTATTTCAGCAAAGATACCTTTTTCGAAGGACAAAACTGCACATAGATAAACATTAGCTCATCTCACTCACAGATAGAGAAAAGAACCACTAACAATTAAATCCTCAACCCCTTACCTTCACCCTGGGTTATTTACACAAGACCCTAATTTAAGAGATTTACTGCTCGTATTCCTGGGATGATGTTTTAGCCATTTGCCAGTTACTGAGTTAAGGCAGTTACTTCCCACTGACCCAAGGAGATTGCCTTCAAGGCCAGGCAGGTGATAGGTGCCAAGCTTCTTTCTTGTGCAAATTAAGTTTTAACTCCTCCTCAGCCAGGTGCTATTCCTAGATTCTCTCCTCAGCAATTACTCTGAAAGTGCTTTTACTAACCAAATACTACGTGCTCTGACAGAGGTTGCTTAGCCACCTAACATATGTCTCCTTCCCTATCAGAAAGCAGCTGCAGCTGGGATGAGTGGGAAAAGTGGCGCCAAAGACAGTTTGCTTTCTGGTGACTTACTGACCCCTAACATTCTGTCTAGCCATTTCTAGATTAGAGTTTGAGCACATAAATTCTCTAATTGATCTTAGCCTTTAGTTGACCCTACCAGAGAACTCCCCTTTAGTCACTCCCCTTTTGGGATGTAATTGGAAGCTGACAATTAATTGCTTTATGAGTGGGTCCTTATCACCTCTCTCTCTCTCTGAGACCCTGAAAGCTTCAAGCCTCACATTGCTTTACCAAAGAATCACTGTGTGGGTATATAGACTGGTTCTCTGAGAGCACGAAAGAGAGACTTGATGGAAAAGAACAAGGATGAGGACGACTGAGATGGAAAGAACTAGATAGAATGATGAGAGAACAGCAGGAGGGACTGAGAGCAGGGGGGACTGAGAGCAGGGGGGACTGAGAGGAATTAAGTAAGAGAACAGAAAAGACACTGTGCCGATAGAATCGCCATAGAAGAATAAAGTGAATGACGAAAGAACTCAGTGTGCTTAGATTCATTGAATATCTCTCAGATTAGAATCCTCAGCTGGTTGGTAGACTCTTCCGCGGACCCTGGGAGCAAGCAATATAGGCTGGACCTAATATTGCTTGTGTTACCCACACCCGATCCTCCTCACCACATCTGCCCCTCTGCCCACACCTGATCCTCCTCACCACATCTGCCCCTCTGCCCACACCCGATCCTCCTCACCACTTCTGCCCCTCTGCTCACTCCTTTGTTCCTGCCCTAAGCTTCTGTGAGAGCTATAGAGTCACCTATGATTTGACCCCTTTAACACAATTCCTCATGCTGTGGTGACCCGCCCCCCCCCACCATACAATTATTCTGACTGCTACTTCATAATTATAATTTTGCTACTGCTATGAATCGTAATGTAAATATTTTTGGAGATAGAGGTTTGCCAAAGGGGTTTCAACCCACAGGTTGAGAACCATCTGGGTTCTTTTCTTTTTAAGTTAGACTTTCACAAACTATCCTTAGATGGCTTGTAATTTCTGTCTGCTGTGTTCTTGAGTCCAAACTTGTATTGTTAAATTACAGCGGCCCAGTCACTAGTCTGTGAACCCACTGGTTGACAGAAACTCAAACCTCTGTGTTCAAACAACAGAAGGAGGAACCTGCTTGCTGGTGACCAGCACATCTCGTGCGCTCTCACCTCAGGCTCTGGCACTCTCTCTCAGTTTGAACTGCAGGTTACCTGTGTGGCTTCTTCTCTTGCTTGATTGGAGAGTCTTCCTTGGCACACCCTAGCTAAAATAGCTTGCCTCTGTCTCCTGCAGTTCCCTTAACTTACTTTGATTTTATCACCAACCCCTGATTTACAGTATACTGTCCATCCACTCATATGTTAGTCCCTCCATTCCCCCCCCCCCCACACACACACACACACTGAACTGTCAGCCGAGCAGAAGTAGCAGCATTTTCTGTTCAGGGCCGTTCTTTCTCCCCAGGACCCAGAACATTGCCTGGCAGTGGGGCACTGTAGTGCCATTTCTGCACTCAGAGTGCATGGGGAAGAAGATTAGACCAGGGAAAGACTACCCTGTCCCTAGGCAGTGTTTGTGTTAACCTGGAGGCAAGGAGAACATTCTGGAGTTTCCACATAACTAGTGAGGCAGAACTTGGGAGTGCTGAGAGTAGCGGGGTAAGGGAGGAGCCGCGTGGGCTGCTGAGTTCTTAGCTGCTCTTTCCTTACGGCTACTGGGAAATTGCTGCAAGTTTGATGTGTGTATGGGTCGGTTCAAAGGGTGGGCTTGGGTTCTGGTTACAAGGAGGGGCTGAAAGAGACCTGGAGACTGAATTAGTAACGGAGACTGTAGTAAAAGGCGGTGTGCTGGACACCGCAGGTCTTTATAGAGGATGCTCATGTTTGGCTGAATTATAGAACTCAGTCCTCAGAAAACACATTGCACAGTTGTACTTGATTTCAGATATTTATAGTGGAGGTTCCTCTGGGGTATAGAAACATCATTCAGGGAGACAGGCGCCTCCCCGCTGATGGCTCCAGCACATGTGTATTATTTTTATTCTGCCCTTTATCAGATGCCTGTCACACTGCTTCTGTTTACCGTTTTCCCTCCATCTTGTATTTGCTCGCTCTCTTCATCTCCTCTGAGAGATTGGATTTAAATTGCTTCTTTAGTACTGAACTATTACGTAGGCCTCAGTTTCATTTTAAAGAGAGAAAAAAAGGACAAAAGGAGGAACTTCCTTTTGGATGCCAGCATCCAAAGCATCATGTATCTTTGGGGTACAGTGGCTTCTTGTTCTGAGCACAGTAAGGGGAAGTAAGTGAGCTGATTTGGGGTATCTTTTGTTAGACTTTAAAATTTCATACTTCGTTCAAAGAGTTGTAAGAGCCGAGTTAACAGTTAGCTGCTCACAGAGGAACGCTGCTATCAGAGCCTGCAACAGAGCCAGAAGGAGCAGCTTCCTTAGCTTTGCTCTGCCTCACTGCCCTCTAAAGCTGGCCCCTCGCTTTGTATCCTGGGAAGGCTCCTTTATGATGTCAAGGATTAGGCGGCCAGTTCCTCGAGTGCTTACTTAGTTGTCGCCAGTGGTATGCTTTGTGAAGTATGGAGGGTATTTTTCCTGCCAGAGACTAATGGCTTTTCTTAGCCGAGCTGATTGTATCTGCCTGTGATGGTGGGACAGGGCAGCGGCTGTATTTGGACACCGCCCCGATGAAGGCCCGTTTTGTCCCCCTTGCTGGAGGAATCCTAGCACACAGAGTCCGTTACCTCATATTCCTTCCACACAGAGGACCTGCTGTTGTGAAGAACATTCCTCCCCTGGACACGGGTCTCCTGGGGTTCTCTGCATTGCCAAGCTCCATCATCCTCTGTCAGGCTGGTGACACAGCACTGCTCAGTTAGGCTGGGAGTCTGAGGAGAGACAAAGGGGGCTTTCTCCTCCCAGCTCCTTGGAGACCCTCGGAAATGTTAGCTTCCCCTGTGGCTCGAAGCCTTTGTCATCCCAGTCACCCAGGTCTTGGTTTTGACTTCTTGCCTCTTTCCCAGCCCGGCAGGAGGTAGCTGCCTTCCTGTCTTGATGGCCTTTACAGATGAGTGTTCCAGTATACCTGCAGAAGGGAGGGAGAATGCCCTGATCTTGTGGACGTGTCTTTGTTCTCTGAACTTTGGCTTTGGCCAGAACAAGTAGCCAGCTTTTTCTTTTTGGTGTTTTTTTTTTTTTATGAAAAATAATAATGAAAACATACTAAGAATAATAAAACACCCACTTTCCACCATTGAGAACTGATGAGGTTAATATTTCATACTATTTTTACTTTATTTTTAATTGAAAAGAAATAATATTACAGGAAAAAATAGGGTTCTTTGCCTCTTCTCCCATCCTATTCCTTACTCCAGGAAGCAACCAGAGCAAGAATTTTTTCTTAAAGATTTATTTTTTGAGTGTGTGTGTGTGTGTGTGTGTGTGCGCGCGCGCAGGTGCCCACGGAGGCCAGAAGAGTGTCGGATCCCCTTGGAGCTAGAGTTCTGAGTGGTTGTAAGCTGTCTTATGTGGGCACTGGGAACTGAACTCAAGTCCTCTGCAAAACCAGTAGGTGCACCTAACTGTTGAGCCATTCCTCCAGCCCCTCATGTCAGTAATTTGATGTGTATCTTTGATATCTCTTTTTAGAACCACCATCAAAATATAAAGTAGGGTTTATATTTCTCTGTCAAGGAAGCGTCTTCCCGTGGTTCTCTAGCATTTCCACCTGGTCTTTTCAGTTTGTATTTTGTTGGAAACAGGATCCCCCTCCCCATCTCTCCCCTCCAACTCTTGCCCCACCGAATCTCCTTCCCAACTTTATGTTCTCTGTTTGTTTGTTTGTTTGTTTTAACACTAGGCCAGCTGGTGCTGGCAGATGTGCATGGGTGTAGGGCATCCACTAGAGCGTGGAAACCTACCGGAGGGGTGGAGAGCTGCATGCCTGAAGAACACCGATGCTCCCTTCTCCAGTGGCCCAGCTGCCAGGAGCTCCTCAGCTAGGGGTGGCGTTTTGTGAGTCTCGCTTCCATCCTTGATGCAGTTTGACTGGCTTGAGCCTGTGCTGGTCTTGTGCATACAGCCGCAGCTGCTGCTTGGTCACACCACATCTGAAAGGAGTCTTTTTTTATCTGAAGACCACTTAAGATATTGTTTTGTATGTACATTATGGCTTTCGTTTATATGGTATTGATTATTGTGTCATTTCACACAGAACATTCCCTGCCATACTGACATGAATTCTGTGACCTGTATGCTGTCTCTGTCCTTTGTCTTGCTTATCCATGGTTCTATTTCAGGACCCTGATGCGGCCCATTGGTACATTTCTCCATTCCTGCAGTAATACAACATCACCGAGTCAAATTCTCTTAGTTCCCAGCAGAGGTAACTCCTCCCCCACCATTGTTTTTCAGATTATTTTAGTTATTGTAGGGCTGTTTGCATCCCATGTTGGCTTTAATACGTTTCACCAAAGCCCCGCTGTATCTAGATTCCAAGCACAGTGAGTGTGTTGACATGGGGGAGAGTTAGCATCCTGCCTCTGCTGGCTGCCCTCTGTTAGCCGAGGAGCCCTCTGTGTCCTCCACAAGTGCTTTCTGCTTCTCTCACAGCGTTGTGAAGTTCCTTCCTAGGGACTTTATTGATTTCCATTGCTCTTTCAAATGAGATGCCTTTCTCTGTTTCTAGTTGGGGGTTGCTGGTAAATAGGAAGGCCACTGAAGGTCCTGCATGCTGGTCTTCTGTCAGTCCTGACAGCATCCGGAGTAGTTCGTATTTCCTTCCTTGGAGATTTCCCTGCACACAGTTATTTCCTCAAGTAATTCCTGTGCTGCTCATTTTGTTTGCTGGTGTGATATTCAAAAAGACAGACAGGCTGGGAATGTAGCTCACATGGTAGAAGACTTGGGTCACGTGTGTGATGGAGGCTCTGAGTTCAATCTTTAAAACCACCCAAACCGAAAGGCAGTAAGAGAAGCCATCCACTGATCGATCTTCCTCCTCGATTGAAGAGAATGTATCCAAGGCTTCAGTGTGACGCATCCTGAGGTGAAACTGGACTTTTACTGAGTTGAGATAGTTTTACCCTTGGTTGTCTAGGATTTCTTTGGTCATTGGATAGCACCAGGTTTTATGGAACGTTCTTTTTGCATTCTGATGAGCATGTCTTCCTTCAGTCTGGACTTGAACAGTGTGGTTGCTTTGTTCCAGTGTTCAACTAGTTATGGAATAAGAAATAACCTTTATAAGCAGGTAGGATTCAATTTTATGCTATTTGGAATATTCCCATTTATTTTCAAATGTAAAATTGGCTTATAATAATTTTCTGCTATTCTGGGTTTTTTAAGTGTTGTACTAGCTTTGTAAAATGAGCTGGGCTGGTCTTTTTTTATTTTTCTAGTAAGTATTTCATTTCGCTTTAAGATTTTTATACTCATTGTAGTACTCTTAGGATCTGTAGGGTATGTGTCTCAGCTTCTGCATTGCTTATTTTTAGCTCAGTGGTCACTACTTCCACATGAAATCTGGTTGAAAATTTTAAACTTGCAGCAAAAAGGACATCTTTCTACTCATATGCTTAGCAGCCAGGAAGTACGCAGTTCCCCAGGTAACCATGGGTAGGGGTTTCCTGACAAAACCCACTGCAGTTCTGTGCTAAATTCAGTATGGAGATGGTCACAAAGCAGTGGATCCGGTGCTGTTGTGCCTTTTCAACCCTGGTGAGATCCTTACCACGTGAAAAGCAGGATGCGTCGATGTTCCTCACCTTTTACATTTCTAGTAATGGTCACTTCTGCTTTCCTCCTTATCTTGGTGGATCCTAATAAATGGTTATCTCATATCTGGATCCATTTTGAATTTTAAGAAATTTGGGTTGTGTGTATGTATGAGTGTATGTATATGTGTGTGATGTGTGCACATGCACAGGCCAAAGGACCCTGGGTGTCCTACACTCTCACTTTCTGCCCTATTCCTTTTGAGATAGACTCCAGCTTAGCCTGGAACTGGTGGTCAGCTGACCCCAGCAGTTCCCAGGCCTCACCCTCCCTGTGCTGAGGCTAGGCTGCCGTTTCCGCACGGGTACTGCTCTCTGAATTCAGGCTGTCATGCTCGCCTAGCAAGTGCTCTCAGCCGCTGAGGCATTTTTCTGGCCCTACATTGTTATTTTTTAAAATCAGATTTATTGCAATATAACTGACGTGGAGTGCATTTTCACCCTTTTTAGTTTATAGTTCTGAATTTTGACAGTCGCATTATATAACCTCCAACACAGCCAGAATCTAAATTCTCATCATCTACAAAGTATTTCCTCCTCATCCTTTTCCCCTGACTCCTGCCCTCTGTCAGCTACAGATTGTTTTCTGTGCCTGTTGTTTTGGCTTCTCTACAATAGTGTACCACTGGATCTATACAGCCTGTAGCCACCCCCCTTTTAATTGAAGCATTTATGAGGATTAATTGTAGTTTCACATGCAGTTGCAAATCAGTATGTGACAAGTAATAGTGCCCCATTCCCTGTCCCCTGTACTGGCAGTGTCTTGCAGCACTGTAGTACAGCATCACAGCCATGATCAAAGCATTCACCAGGCCACTGGTCTTGCCTGGATTTTCCAGCTCATGCTTACGTGTGCGTGTGCGTGCACCACATACATTTTGAAGGCAGGAAGATCTATGTGAAACTGCCAAATGTGGTAGTGCTCACTGGTACTCCTAGGTCTAGAGAGGCTGAACTGAGACCAGGGGGTTGCTGTGGCTTGGTGTCCAGCCAATATTGCCTAATTGGAGAGTTTCAGGTCAGTTAGAGACCCTGTCATTCAGGATTGTTCACTGGGCTCTACAATTACACATACACATACGTGAGAACCTGCACACACATACATGGGGCAGGAAACTCTTGAGGAAAGGCTTTAGAGAGCTTTGGTTTGGCATGTGGTCAATCTTGTTTTCATATACACTAGACAGAGATGTATGTTCTGAGTTACTGGATGGTATTTGTGATGTCAGTTAGGTCAAGCTGTAAGTACTACTTGAAACCATTACTGGCTTTTTCTATACTGCTTTGTCATTACTGGCAGGGGCATTGGTGTCTCCACCCCATCTCTGCCCTCTGCCTCCTGCATGCCTGGATCACAGCACACTCAGATTCACTGGCTCTGAAATTCAAGTTTTGTCAGAGTTACCAGTGAATGGTAAAATTCTTTTTTATTTATTTTTTTTTACTTCTGTTCTATCAGATACTGCTTCATTTGTGAGACACACACACACACACACACACAATTGTGGCTTGCTTTGAGCCCTGGCCTATGGAGAGAGCATTTCTAGTCTGGACTGTTTGCCCTTGACTTTAACCTTGTCTGTTTAACCCATTGCTCCTTTGAATTTGGAGAGGAATGCACTATAAGGTGAACTGGAGCCATTTTGATTACAGTCCTGATGGTGTTGGTAAATGTGTGCAGATTAAAATAATTTAACTACTGTCTGGTAGTTGTGTGAATTCCATCATCATATGAATCACACTATCCATTCACTGGTAATTTTGGCCACCTTGAGTTAAAGAAATTGTGAATTGGCTGGGTGTGGTGTCACATGCCTTTAATCCCAGCACTAGGGAGGCAGAAGCAGCAAAGTTTGTGAGTCTAAGGCCAGTCTAGGGTCCTTAAATGCCTTGTTTTTCCAATGATACAAAAAAAGCAAAAGGAGGATATTAGATGCTGTGCTGTATGTGAAAGGCGAGAGTAAGTAGTTAATGGAAGAGTGTTAAATTGAAGCCCTTGAGGAAGTCAGGTGGGGAAGGTCTATAGCTTAAGCTAATAAAGAACACAAGCCTTGCAATGGGAGGCAACTGGACAGAGAGAAATCAAGTGTTAGGACCACACAAGTGAGAAATGAGGCACACTTCTGTGACTCCAGGATGTGGAGGCTGAGATGGGAGGTTCCGAAGCTCAAGACCACATGGCCTACATGATGAGACACTTGGAAAAATGGGAGAAGAATAAAGGTGCCATTGAAGAAAAATTGAAAGGGGCCATCTAGGAGTGAGAATTGAGTTTCTAGAATGGCGCTCATTATTACGGCAAGCCACCAGGGTGCTTAGAACTAAGGGATGATGGCCTAGAACAGAGCTGGAGGCCTCAGCTCTCCCTTTGCTCCGAAGCTTCAGATTAGTGAACAAGCTCTAATTACATCGCATCTATAAAGTATGGGATAGATGGTCTGTAAGGTTCCTTCTGCCTCCAACATGTGATGTTCATGTGTTTGAGTAAGAATATCAGTGGCCTTAACACTGTCGGTAGAGTGTAAAATCTGTCATGGACTGATAAGATTTCTTCTCTGCTGTGCTGTGGATGTGGGATGGTCTCAGTGAGAGAAGGTATATTGTAGCAGAGGCTAGATGGGGTGGTCAGAGGATTCTTGGGATAGAGTTTTGAATCCTCATAATGCCTCAGGAACAAAGTAAACTTAACAAATCCTCTTTTCTCATTTCTTCATGGATTATATATAACCAAATGGGCCACTGGGAATTTTTCATGTTTTATGAGTTACATTTTTAAGGAGAGATCTTTACAGGGAACTTCTAAACACAAATACACAGTGCATGGAATTTTGCTCACTTACTAAGCAAGGCTTATAAATATTAAATACTTGTTAATAGCCAGATGAAGATACTTGTCCATAGGATATAAGTTGAGAAGTTGGTTTTGAAGAATACTTAGGCATCAGGAACCATTCCTGTTGTCTAAGACATTGAGGGGATGCTTTGCAAAGCCCATGTGCCCCAATGCAGACATCATTCAGCTTGACTGGACTTTGAGTAACAGATGAAATACCCAGACTAAAAGACTAGGAAGAAATCTGTTTCTAAAATGTACCAGGCTTTTTTTGTAAAATGAAGACAGTCTGTCCTGGAGCCACCCTAACTAAATTCATGGGAAGTCATAAGCTGCTTAAGAAGGGGTTCCTTGAAGTGCCTAATGTCCATACCTCATCTTTAGAAGAACTGGAAGAGTAGACCTCAGCCGCCTCCCTAGGCTTGCCTCTAGAATAATACCACAGGAGTGCCCTCCAGGGGCACTGTTTCCTCTGTAGTCAACTTGGGTGGAGGTGGGGTGCCTATCTCAAGCACTGTCCTTGGTGCTTATCAGGTCACCTTAGTTCGACCTTCAGACCAGCAGGGTGCTGCCAGGCTGTTGACTCCAGGAACGAACCTTGCTTGAACTTTAGTCTGGTGATTAAGAAGCACCTACCCAGACTGTCCCCATTTGTGACTGCTAGATCCACCAGGACTGATACTGGTGGAAGCTAAATCTGGTCTGCAAGGGAATGTGGGAAATGTAGTTTTTCAGCTTTTTAAACTCTGCAATATAGGAAGGCCAATCAGGAAGAGATTCAATAAATATAGACATATATATTGAAAGAAAATGTGTCCGTTAAGACCATTAATAAGAGAGACTCTAATTTATAAGGCACATGGACAAGAGAGCAATAGATAGATTAATAAGACATTCAGGAGAAAGAGGAATGAAAACATGTTCGTTGATTGGATGAAGGCAGTGAAGGAAAGAGATGCAACAGGAAGAAACCAGACTGGCTCTTCAGTTTGGGGCTAGAATAATTGGATAGTGTTTAGTACTGTTTACTAAGACATGAAAGAGTTGGAGAAAGCTTGTTCAGTTTGGGGCTAGAATAATTGGATAGTGTTTAGTACTGTTTACTAAGACACGAAGGAGTTGAAGAAAGCTAACTGAGGGTAGTAATGTTATTTCTGTACGTGGATGATCTTGAGACATGTATAGGACATTGCAGTGTCCCAGCATAGGGGCATTTGATTTCTAACCACACTTGCTCATTTGCAGTAGTCGGGCCGGTTTTTGTGTGAGGGTAGAGCTTAGGTTATAGGTAATGTTTATGGTTGAGGTCAGTTCATTTGTCTACAGTCTCAAGTGAGTGTAGAAATACAGAAATTATCATTGTTAGGTTTTAGTTTCATATTTAAGGAGGCTCAAGGTTTATTATTAATTTTCTAATCCGGCTGTTGAATTTTTTTTCCGTGGAAGGACTCATGGGGACTCTGTTCCCTCTGTCCTTTCTTGTTTCAGAATATCTTTCAGCTAAAAGTATTGCTGAACAGAACTGGGCTAGGGACAGTGTCCTTGGCCGTTCTTTCCTACTCTGCTTGTCTGCTTGGTAATGGTGGCACCCACCCCTTCTTTCCTTCCCACCCTTCCCTGCAACAGCAGTTCACCGTCTCTCTTAGGATTTTGTGTTTCCACACTTACCACTTCCTGTGTGTGGTGTCCTTGCTTCCCTCCTCTCAATGTGCTTGCTTTTAGATTGCATTTTGCCTCTGCTTTTTAACTTACTTCTTTTGGGGGGGACAAGGGGTGTTTCAAGACAGGGTTTCTTTGTGCAACAATCCTGGCTGTCCTGAAACTTACTGGCTGTCCTGAAACTCACTCTGTAGACCAGGCTGGCCTCGAACTCACTGAACTCTACCTGCCTCTGCCTCCCGAGTGCTGGGATTGAAGGTGTGCATCACCACGGCCTGGCTTAACTTATTCTTGTTCCTTCCCCCGTTCCTTTTCCTGTGGTATGTGCTTCCATTTCTGAGGCTTATGTTGTTTATGTGTGAAAGTGGACCCTTCTCAGGGTGCTGAAATGTGGCTTGTGTGAGCTCTCTGTGACCCCTTTGTTGCTGCCTCTTTTGTCCCTTCTCGGCAGTTTGGGGATGGTGCTCTTGTTTCTACGTCTCTGTACTCTGGAGGGGAAACATTTCTTTAAATTGAGTCAGGTCATTGGACCACATATGGGTTCTACTGCCATTTGTGAGCTTCTCTTGCATGATCATGGTTGTCTGTGCTTGCGGGAAGGCATGTGACAGGTTGGCATGGGAAAGATTTCATGGAGCCATCTGCAATCTCATGGCCTGGTGGTTGTGTTCATTTGGTTTTGTATCCGTTTGTGTCCTACGGTGTTGTGATTGGCTTACCCTTGGCTAAACTCCCGACATCCTGACGGTGGATAGACAGGCAGGCTGCCGATCCCTGGGGCTTTTCTCTATCCTGGTTCCTCCATGCCCTGGCTGACCTTCATCCCTGGCTCCATGTCTTTCACTGAGGAAGACTTTCTCTCTTCACCTCCTTTCTCCACAGTGGTTTCCACAGTCTGAAGATGTGACTTGATCTGCTATCCCCCACACTACTGAGCTCTGGGCTCCATTTGAAAGGTTTGGGTCATGAGGTTATGCATCTATTCTTGTGTTGCTGCTGATGGTGTGTGGTTTGGGTTTGGTTTCCTTGTTTTAATCTGTGCTCAAGCACTGGGAGACAGTTCTACAGGCTGCCACGCCCCTCCCGAGAAGACCAGTTGTAGGTTCTAAGATGTGTGTATGTTTTACTATTGTTAGCTCCAAAGCAGTAGGGATAGAAAGCTGATTTTTTCATCTATGAACTTAGAATATACAGGCATTTACTCACCAATTGTTTTATTTATGGCTGTCCTTCAGGTAGGAAGGGCAGGACTTAGCATCCTACATTTGCTAATGAGGAAGCAGATCCAGAGGACTCTGTGAGCTGCAAAGTCATCCTGTTAATTGTAAGGCAGGTTTGAAAGTCAGGGCCTGGGCTATTTTTACTACACCGTGTTTCTCCCTCCATCTCTCCGCACAGTGTCTCACTGTGTTGTTAGCGTTCTACTAACTTTATTATGACACTGATTGTACTGAATCGAAGCCAGAAGTAGAGTGCGAGAGCTGGAGCATAATGCTACGTGACTGTCAAGTTCTGATCTCTAATTAACCTAGTGAGTCTTAGTTATGGCAAAACTAACGGTGACTCTTTCCCCCTCCCTGGTATGTAGGAGACTGCCCAACTTCCTCCATCAAATCAGACTTCATTCCTCCAAGGCTGGCAGTGGATACAAGAATTTCCATGTAGGAACTTAATACTGGGGACCCTGTTCTCACCTCTGTAACTTACTTTCCTCTTAGTGTGCGTCACTGTTTTATTTCTGCTCTGATGACAGAACATCTTTATTTATGGTCTTCTTTTCCCAAGAATGAGTCCTTGATCCTTTCATAACTCTTGTATTTCTCTAGGGTCAGGCTGGAACATTCAAACAAGGCTTCATTGAAAGAGCTCGATAATTGCTGAAATACATATTGTTATTATTGTTGTTGTTCTATAAATTATGGCTTCTTGCTACTCCCGTATCTTCCCCTATGTTACCAAGAAATGTGCTTAGTTAGGTGTTTTCCCTTCTCAGAGGTAACACCAAAAAAACACACTCTGGGGAGGGATGGGACTCTCCCCTGCTGTCTTTGTAGCATCCACTTCTCTAGGTTGTTTTCTTTCTCAGACTTTTTTCCATCCCCAGTTGCTTGAGAGAGTGTTTCATATAGCCAAGGCTGACGTTGACCTTGCTGTGTGGCCAAGGCTGACCTTGAACTTATAATCCTCCTGCCTCTAGCTCCTGAGTGCTAGGTTGCAGGTGTGCACCACTCCATCTTTTTATGCAGTCCAGGTCTTCGTGTGTGTTTGGCGGTCACCCTGCTAACTGAGAGACATCCTCAGCCCCACTAGGCCTATTTGTGAGTAGCAGAGGCCTGGGGACCATCTTCAGGAGAGATGCTTCTATCCCCAAGTATGTGGTCTTACTGTGGCCTCAGCAGAGCAGCTGTATCCATACACAGAGGTCAGCAGTCACTCAGTACTGAGATCTACATGTAGGAAGAAAGGGACCATCAGAGGACAAGAAGAGAAAAGATGCTGAGAGCAGCAGTGTGGTTTGCTAGTGTGTTGTGAGTGAGTAGTTTAAGGTGACATTGTTCTTTTTATATATACTTCTAGGTATCATGAACTCATTACAAAATACGGGAAGTTGGAGCCTTTGGCCGAAGTGGACCTGAGACCCCAGGAAAGCGCAAAGGTGGAAGTCCACTTTAATGACCAAGTGGAAGAAGTGAGCATCCGCCTGGACCAGACAGTAGCGGAACTGAAGAGACAACTAAGAACTCTAGTGCAGCTGCCCGCAAGCAGCATGCTTCTCTACTACTTTGACCACGAGGCCCCCTTTGGCCCGGAAGAGATGAAGTACAGCTCCCGAGCACTGCACTCTTTCGGCATTAGGGATGGAGATAAAATTTTTGTGGAATCAAAAACAAAATAACCTCTACCAGCCTTGTAAAAACTCACATAAGGACTTCCTGCAGGGTGTTTGTTTCCAGCGTGCTTTTCTTTAGGAGGAAGGGCATTTCCGTTTCGTTTTGGGTTTTGTTTAGCTTTTGAAGGGGTTTTGTATATTTTCTTCCCCTAGAATGGGTAGGGGATTGTTTTTGGTATTTTCTACCACAAATTTCTTCAGCTCAGTCAGAAGATCTCTCTCCCTCTCTCTTTCTCTCTCTCTCTCCTCCTCTCTCCTCCTCTCTCTCTCTCTCTCTCTCTCTCTCTCTCTCTCTCTCATGAAAGATGACAGAGAAATCACCGACTTCTTACTGTGTTGCTGGGGTTTGTCAGCCTCTGGGCTCTTTCCTGCTAGTCTCGAAGACAGAGTGGTTCCTCAGAGAGGTGGTGCAGTGTTCAGATCCACAGATGGGGATCTTCCCTGGAAGGGCCAACACCTTCCATCTCCGGTTCTTCTTACCCGCCTCCTCTTTTCCTTTCTGGGGTCCATTTTTCACTCTGACTTGCACACACTTACCTGGTGGTTTTATTCTGTTTATAATTTACTTGGTGATTTTCCCCCCCTCAAATTTGACCCCCTCCCCCCATTCTCCGTTTTAAATGCTTTTGAGTATTTTAAGCATTTTCTCAGCCGGATTCTGATCTCAGGAACTCCGTTAGGCTTTTAAAGAGAAGTAGCTGAAGAGTTAAACCCAAGGAAACTTGCTGTTGCCCTGGCAGCGTGGGCGGAGCTCTTTAACCCCTCCGCTCCTGAAGCCCCTCGTGCGTTCAATCAGCCATCACTCGTTACGTCTTTTCTTCTGCTAGGGATTGCGTTTCCTGAAAGCTTTATCACATAAGCTACTGGAAATAAAGGGAGAGCCTGGACAGTCCTGGGGATGCACTCCACAGCAGGGGCAGCTGATAGGCTGGCCAGGGTGTGGGGCGGAGGTGGAGGGGTCAGGAGAGAGTGAGCTTGCTCGCTCCATCCGAAGCCCTGGTCCCTGCAGTGTCACTAAAGAGAGATTTTCATCAGAGGGAGCTGTGGTTCCCACCTTTTTCTTGGACTTTGTGATGTCATAATTGAACAGCTGTTTTGTTCTGTATTTTATTTTACGTCCCCTGTGGAATGATTTTTGCCTAATCTAGGAGTGAAGTTTCGGTGTCACATCTCCCCAGGTTTCTTTTGCAGCAGTGTATCTAAACACTTGTCCTTTATTTAACACCAGTTCCCTGCATACTCTGGAGCCTTTTTCCTCGGCCTTCTGTTCTTTGTTAATTAGATTAGGTTCTTTTCTTTAGTATACAGATTTTTTTTTTTCTTTTCACCTTCGTTATGGGGTTCCACTTCTCCTACAAACTTCATTTCTTGTCAACTCTTTAGATGGCCCTTAGGGCTTCCTCACAGATGGGGAGCTGTGGTTTTTCGTTTCCTCCGCCACGTGGCAGGCGTTTGTTCTCTTGATGCACTTCAGGTTCAGTATCTCTACAGCTGTTGACTCAGGCCTACTGAAGCAGGCCTGTGTTCACCGCAGCGCTAAAGGTGAAGAAAACCAAAGGGTTTAGAAAGATGAGCGAGGCCAGTTCTCCTGCTGCAGACTTTATCTCAGAATTCTAAAAGTGAGCAGCAGGGATCAGGCCAGTAGAGACAAGGACAATTATTTTGCAGTTGCATTTTCTGGACAGATTTTGGAACTAAGAAAAAAAAAGTGTGGCCACAGTGTCACGAAGATGAAGACTGTGAGTGCTTTGTGTCTGTGCGCGTGAGTGCGGAGGAGGGTGCGAGCGAAACTGTAATGGAGACTTTGCTTTTGTCGGCCTGGGAAACAGAGGCACTCTTATTTTTGAACTTTGGAGCCTCTCCCGTCCCACGGCAGAAGGCAGAGTGAGCACTTACACTTTGGGCATAAGTGGAATGGTCACAATAAGATATTTTCTATATGACAAAGTTTTACGAGACGCTTTTTTACTCTTTGAGACCCGTTTCTTCTGTTGTTGCAGAACCCAGTGTTTATCTACTGCAGGCCTGATCCTTTATTACAGTTGCATGGAAAGGGAGCTGCTCAGCCCATTGAACTGGTGGAGGGATTTCTGGGGCATTGTAATTGGTGGTTTGAATAATTGCCGAATCATTTCCAATTAAGAAAATCTCAGAAACAGTCCTTGGGCTTCTAGAATTACAGAAGTAACTGAGAAAGCTGTTTGAGCGTGCGTATTTACAGATTTATCTGGGTGGCTGAGTAAAGAGGCTGCTTTTGAAATAAAATCGGTGCTGTGTAGACATTTATAATTATTTATAGTTTTATAATACTCTGTTATAAAATTATTTTTATAACAGATGCAGAAGGAGGAAAGAAGAGACTGTGGACCTTTGAGTCTGCACGTTACGCCTCATGCTTGTCTGTAGCTTGTCTGTATTTTAATATTGACTCCATCAGATCGAGTGGGAGCAATTGTTGACAGTTAGGAGGCAAAATGCTGTCCTCACCGGTGTTACAGAGATGTGCCTTCAGGCACAGCAGAGAGAGCATGCCTTTCTAAAGCAGAAATTCTTTTCAGTTGTGGAAAAGGAAAGGAATAACACAGGAAAGCCAAACCCAAACCAAGAGTACCTGTGGGTGGAGCTGCTAAAGCTGTGGTCCAAATCGATTTATGAGTTTGATGGTTGAGATCTAGATTTCTTTACAAGAAGGAAAGGCCCACAGTTGCCTATTTCTGCAGCCTGTTGCCATGAATGCATAAGAAAGCAGCGGTGATGAACACTCCTTTTAAAGACCTTCCGGTGAAAATGAAGCCGAAGGACTGAGGGCTGTGATGCTACACCCACAAAGAGCTGCTTAACTAAGGGGAAGAGCAAATGCAATTGCAACCAGGTTTTTTAGCCATGTCACCCCACCAGCCATGCTGGGAGCAGAGGACACTTGGTTACGCAGTTTTGATCACCATGGGAGCCATGCCACCAATAGCTTTTCCTAACCCACAGAGTGTGGCTCTCTACACTGCAGCTTAGCCCAAGGGCTGGTAGAGCATGCCTTCAGAATGCTCCATAGTTCTTACGTACTGTCATTTCTGTTTATGAATTTGAATCTTCCTTCATTTCATGTAAGACTGAAATGCAAACAAACTGCTTTCAAGAATGCCCAGAAGCTCTGTGTCCCCAAATGTTGTTGTGAACTCTACTGTTTTCATAGGTGCTTCCTTCAAATGTATGTCTCTTGTAGTGACAGAGAGGGGCTTGACTCTCAGGCCCTTTACAGTTGACTCCTGCAGTTAATGGAAATATAAATATATATATATTTTATTTTAGAATATAATTTAAACATGAAGGTCTATTCTTTGCACTTTTTATTAATATATATAGAGAGATAATCTTTAAAAAATTAAAAATCCAAGTCCATTTAATCCTTGTGTTCTGAGTGTTTATTCTGGAGTGTTGGGACAAAGATGTGTGGTCATTTTTATATACCTAAAGATGGACATTGGTTCTGGAGTACCTTCTTGGGGGGATTGGCCTAAACTAGTAGGAACCTGGCCATCTTGCCAAATGTAATGGGGATTTTGCTGAGGTTGAAAAAAATCTCAACTAAAAAGTTTGTTTTTTAAAAAGAAGCTTTTACTTTTTTGTTAGCAAAAGTTTAGGTTTCCAACACATTTTCTACACTTTTTTCCCTTTTGGGGACAAAGCTTTCTAACTATTCAGTACCCTCTTTATTGAATAAGATTGAAAACTTCACTTTGGTGAAAGTCAAATTTGCCAGTTTTTATTCAAGGTCCATTTTTCTTGGAAACATTTTCTACAAGTTGGGCATTTTACCTTTATCTGTTTATCAATGATTTCTTGGTAAGCTGTTAGGAATTAACATACTTTTGAGAATTAAGGCCCAAAGAGTGTGCTTCTGTACTTAAAAGATAGCCCATGACATTCTGTCAGTGCTTCCGAAGCACATGGCTG
>CABHPQ010167928.1:24518-29782 GCA_902168405.1 Peromyscus aztecus | reverse complement strand
ACCTGGGTTCCACGCCCACCTGAAACCACAGAAAACACCAGATGTGATGGCCTGGGATGCTTGTAATCCCAGAGCTGAGGAGGTGCCCAGCACCCACAGAGAGTGGCCCACAACCTTCTGGGACTCCAGGTCCTGGGGTTCCAGTGCCCTCTTCCAGCTCATGGGTCACATACACACACAAAATATACACACAGAGATACAGACACAGACACACACACAGACACACACACACACCTGCACCAATACATGCATGCACCCACATGGACACACACACACATACATTTCTAGCACAAACAGGCAGCATTAAAAGGGGTTGTCTCTGTCTGCTTTGGTTTAATTATTGTGTTAAAAGGCACCAATTACCGAAGCCTAGAAAGCCTTCTTTCTAATCTTAGTCTCTTAAAGCTGAGGTAAACAACGTTTTTTTCGTACTGAAATTTTCACTCTGAATAAAAAATAAAACAGGGGAAAAAATCATCACACTGACACTCAGCCCGGCAGCTGTTTTGTTTGGACACGGTGGAACTCTGTACTATTAAACTGCTTAAAGAAGTCTGAAGATGGGAGTGGAGCTCAGTGCAGAGCCTGGCCCAGCAGGCGAGGCCCTGGTTCAACCAATTCCCCACCCCAGCTCCCACCCACAGCAAAGGAGAGAAAGGGGCCTATGCTGTCTGTTGGCCCAAATAAAAATTGAGTAGAGATATTTCCTGTCTTTCTCTAGCAAAATTCAAGTAGAAAATTGTGTTTTAAACTCTCTGTGAAGAAAGGGGACTTTCAAAAGCTCCGGGTCCTTTTTTTATTTTGACATTACTTGGATAGTTTGCATTATAATTAATAGTTTTCGTCTCAGAGGACCTTGAGATGAGTTCAAACAATTTCTTTGAAAAAGTCCAATTAACAGGTTGCTTACTGATCTTATTTTATGAAGATCTAATCCAAACCCCCACCCTCCACCAAAAAAATCCCTAAGGACCTGTGGTTGTTGTGATTTCTCCTAACTACCACCTAAGTGAGGTCTCTGAGGTCAGGTTATGTGGGTAGACATAAGAGAAGGCTATGATAGAGAACTGTTGTGGGGTAGATCTCCCGAACAACCTTCAAACCAAAGAGACAACCAGAAAGTCTTCTGCAAGGGCGTTTATTTGTACTTTTTGTTCCTAAGAAAAAAGACCTACTTTAGCTCCCTAGGGAAAGTGTCTGTGGTTGAAAGAATGGACTTGAAGAGCTGAGAGTGTAGCTCGGTGGGTAGGGCACTTGCCTAGCATGAATGAGGCCCTGGGTTTGACC
The DNA here is from genome assembly GCA_902168405.1 of Peromyscus aztecus. Classification (NCBI taxonomy): domain Eukaryota; kingdom Metazoa; phylum Chordata; class Mammalia; order Rodentia; family Cricetidae; genus Peromyscus; species Peromyscus aztecus. The sequence continues at coordinate 28,495 of CABHPQ010167928.1, read as the reverse complement.
CCAGCACAGGAGAAGAAAACACACCTGGTTGTATTCAAATCGCAACTCTTTAGCTTGCTGGGAGCTTCAGCAAGGGACTTAACTCTTTGCCTTTTCTTTCCTTATGAAGAGGACTGTCTTAGTCAGTGTCCCATTGCTGTGAAGAGATACCATGACCACAGCAACTCTTAGAAAGGAAAGAATTTAACTGGGGCTGACTTACAGTTTCAGAGGTTTAGTCCATTATCACCATCATTGCAAGGAGCATGGTAGCACATAGGTAGATGTGGCATTGGAGAAGTTGAGAGTTCTAAATCTGGATCCACAGGAATCAGGAAGAGAAAAAGAATCTGAGCTTGGCTAGAGCATATGAACCGCCAAAGCCCACCCTCAGTGCATTACTCCAATAAGGCCACACCTCCTAATCCCTGTCAAGTAGTGCCACTCCGTAATGACCAAGCATTCAAATGTATGAGCCAATGGGGGTCATTCTTATTCAAACCACCACAGGGGGGGTTGACAGAGAGACTCCCCTCATAGCCTTGTAGGGCAACATGAATGAATTCAAGCATATGAAGTGCTTCACATCATTTCTGGCATGTCTGAAGTCCTGTAGTTCCAACTCCCTTCTTAAATCTCACTCTAACCCAGGGCAGCGATGACAATGCTCACCTGAGCTGTGCCTGGCCAAGCACCCCTGAAAACACTGAGCAGCAACGTATGACAGGATTGAAGAAGTTCCTCTCCAGGCACACAGCTGGAAGAGGCCAGCTGCAAGTTGTAAACTTTGGAAAGTCCAGCCCATAGGCTTCCCTAGAGCTAACCACTTCCTTTCTAAATTCGAATGACGAGCATTTGCAAAGAGCCAGAGTGCAGCTCCATATAAGGACAGGCAGGGACATTCAGCTTTGTCAGCTGCCATATCCCCAAAAAGACTACCTAGAATCAGTCTTATACTACTCAAAGCAAACTGTCAGTTGTGGGGATATCAGAACTTCTAAGTCATTATCCTCTATTAAATATTGCAGTTTCAAAGACAAAGGGATAAAGGAAGAGGCTATGCTTTATATTTAAAAGGGCTTTATAATAAAATCAGTCCTACACCAGGTCTGAGGGAAGGAGACCATGTCTTTTCCTTCAGTTCTGTTCCTGCTTGGAGACTTCAACATCCTGTGCTGGAAAAAGAGGGTGTTGAACTTGGGTTATTGTATTCTCGCAGCTCCAACAGCCTGCAGCTTTATAAAGCAATATAGATCTTGCATGTATATGACAGGCCACAGAAAGCAATTCTAGAAACAGAAACAGGAAAGGACCTCTAAGTAAGGACATGACCAGCGTCTCAAATGACAACATGACCTCTCCGTAGTATGGGAAGGTTTTATTGTGGAGATGAGGGAGAGAACAGCCAGAGGCATCTGGAGGAGTTCAGAGCACAGGAAGAAACAGACTGACCATGGCCAGCAGACTGAGCACAGCCAGTACACTGGGCACAGCAATCTGTGAGAGAGGAGAATAGCAAAGGATAGAGAACAGAGACTGATAAGTAAAAATCCCCCAGGGAGTGAGTAACTTCACCGATGCAATAAGTCCCAAATTAGTAAATCCAGGTTCAATCTGAGCAAAACATTCCCCCGGTGGTCCCAGGAAAGAAAAGAAACCACGAGAAGAAGCCATGAGAGGAAGTCTATGGGCCAGACGTTAAACACCCTCCAGGGGTGGAGCTGCTGCTTGGAGGGCTTTCTTCAGGTGGGGTCTGGAGAGGGCAGCTCCAGGGAGCTGCTGCTTGGCCGGCTGAGGGCAGGGTTTGGAATACCACACCACCCACTACTCACCCCCAACTCACTCCCATCCCCGAACCCCCGACAACCGCAAGCTGGAGATCCCCAACAGAGCAAGTAAAGTGAAAATAGCTGAGTTATAAGACAGGGAGTAGCTGGGGAAAGGAAGGCCAGGAGACTGGTGTGGAGGCTCGGAGATGTAGAACAAGTACTTGTGAGTAGGAACTGAGGGAGCCTGGAGGCTAGCGTGGACCTTGATGTGCTGAAAAGTGCCACAGATATATGTGTGAATTGTGTCCTTCTTGACGGAGATAAAGGAAATGACTCCTTTTGGCACACGGGAACTGGCTTCACAAGTTCCTGAGGGATTCTGGCTTTTATCTAACCACCAGAGATCCTCCTGGAGCCCAGGTTGAGCTTGTTTCTGAATATTTGGACGGTCTTGTGGAGTTTGGAGAACTGGAGTTTCCTTTGGACCTGACATCCAGGGCCTCCCAGAGACTGAAGTCATTTCAGTGGAGCCTTCCATGGTTTGAAGGATCTTAAGTGATAACCCACAAAACTACACTGTTCCAGTAAGCAATATCATCTCCCCAGACCTGTCCAGTAATAGTCCTAACTCTCAGGAGGACAAAATCATGTGGATGATGATGATGGTGTGTGTGTGTGTATGTGTGTTATACATTTGTGTGTTCACATGTGTGTGAGCAAACGTGTGTGTGCATGCATGTGGGAGGGCAGAAGCCAGGAGTTGGTGCTGATGTCTTTATCAATTTATCTCTCTCTCATATATTGACGCACAGTTTCACTTGAATCCAGAGCTTACTGATTGACTAGTCTCGCCACCCAGCTTGCTCTAGGGCTCCTGTCTCTGCCTTTGGAACAAAGATTATAGGCAGGCTGCCACATCTGCTCAAATGGACATGGATACCAGATATAAAAAGATATAAAAACTCCAGGCTCCTTAATTGCATGGCAAGCTCCTTACCCACGGAGCTATCTCTCCAGCCCTGATTTTTGAAGTATTATTATTTTTTATGCCTGCCTGATCCTGCATGCTACATCTTTTCTTTCATTTCATAAGAACCTCTGGACTAACCATTCTACCTTTACTAATGTATGTAATTCTCATTGCATAAGTATATAATTCACAGAACAATTTTTTAAAGCATCGTTTAGATACTTTTAGATCATTTAGACCTCTAAGTTTATCTGATAACATGTCATATTTAGATATATTTGTTTGCCATGTATGAGTGTATTAGATGGCTATTAAATTAAAATAAATAAGCAAAACCACAGTCTTGGCAGGCAGACTAGAATCAGAATCTGGAAGTGCTTCTCTATGGTGGTATTGTGTTCCCCAAAATATTATGCACCCTAATAAATTTATCTGGGGTCAGAGAACAGACAGCCACTAGATACAGAGGCTAGAAAATGGTGGCACTTACGCCTTTAATCCTAGCATTCCAGAGGGAGAAATCCATCTGGGATATCTGTGAGTTCAAGGCCACATTGGAAAGAGCCAGGCCTGGTGACACACGCCTTTAATCCCAGGGAGTGATGGTAGAAGGCAGAAAGATATATAAGGTGTGAGGACCAGGAACTAGAGGCATTTGACCTGGTTAAGCATTTGGCCTGGTTAAGCTTTTAGCTGGTTAAGCTTCAGACTTTCGAGCAACAGTTCAACTGAGAACCATTGGGATGAGGACACAGAAGCTTCCAGTCTGAGGAAACAAGACCAGCTGAGAAGTTGGCCAGGTGAGGTTAGCTGTGGTTTGTTTTGCTTCTCTGATCTTCCAGCGTTCACCCCAATACCCAGCCCGGATTTGTTTTTATTAATAAGACCTGTTAAGATTCCTGCTACACTTACTTCTCCCTGTCCCCAGATCACAGCCAGATTTTTAAAACGCAAGCATGCCTTTCACATCACTTACCCTAAGCTTGCCACCTGTCCTGGTGGTTTTCTGTCAGCTTGACACAAGCTAGAGTTATCTGAGAAGAGGAAGCTCAGCTGGAAAAAAATGCCTCCACCTGATTGGCCTGTAGGCAGGACTGTGGAGTGTTGTCTTGATGAATGATTGATGTGGGAGGGCAGGGCCACCACTGGGCAGGTGGTCCTGAGTTGTATAAGGAAACAGGTTGAGCAAGCCAGTAAGCAGCGTTTCTCCATGGCCTCTACTTCAGTTCCTGCCTCTCAGTTCCTACCTTGAGTTCCTG
>CABHPQ010167928.1:2018-19518 GCA_902168405.1 Peromyscus aztecus | reverse complement strand
TCTACCTGCTCAGTGGCCTAGAAGGCTACACAAGCCACCTCAGCTTGGCTTAGTCTCTCGATCTCTGGTTGGCCTTGGCCAGTGGAGAACACCGGCACAGTTGAGAAAAGGAAGGCCAGGGTTTGTGTTGTTGCTGTTCTGTTTGTTTTCTCTCTCTCTCTTCAGGGCTACCAAAGGCTACGGCATCCTTTGATCCAGGTCAAACCTCTTATCAATCTCCCCACACAAACATTCTCTCTCCCTGCCCCTGGAGTTTCCACGTCTTCTCTTAATAGAACCTTTATTAAACTCTTCTTGACTTACTCAATTTGAATAAAATACCGTTTTCTTGCTAGAGCCTGGGCCGATAACCTCTCAAGTACTATGAAGTCTTAGTGACAGGGCCAGCCATGACGAAGCCCAATGGGAAGGTACCCAGGGTCACCACCTTCCCTCCACATTTCCGCTGCCATCTTTACATACCGAACATGGCCGTATGTTATTGTAGCCGCTTAAGACATATTTGCCGAATGAACGGAGAGCATCTCGAAGACACTTCTGAGCATCGTTTTCGATTAGAACATATTCAATCAAGGCACATGCATCTAGAGTATCAGATGCTAGGTTTGAACTTTTATTTCAATGACTAGGTGAAGGGGTTCAACCGCACAAATCTCATGTTCCCTTTTCTCATGCTCTGGCTGATTTGCGGCTCAGCTCCAAGACAAGCGATGCTAAGGGACGAGCTGACATTTCAGGGACAGCTGAACAGACCGAGAGATTAGTCTAATAGACCGAGAGATTAGCTTGCTGATCCTTCCTAAATCTTGGGGAAAATGGGAACTTTCGCTAGTGCCTAATTCCGGTGGGCTGGCTTCTCAAGTTTATCACGTCTGTGCCCGCCGCCCAGACAGAAATGCCGATGAGGGTCAAGCAGAGTTCCCTGAACCCATTCGGGTTTATCACGCACCAGTCAAACCATCAGTAAGGTCGGGCATCACCCACCGTGTGTACTGATCTCGCTGGGGCACTGCAGAAGTGACTTCGAGTTCTGGTATTGGGGGGAGCACCTCCACGGCCTGGGCTGAGGGCAGCCCTCGAGTGGACTCTGCAGTTCGAGACAGAGAGCCGTGTCAGTCACTGGCAAGGCAACAAGAAACTGTAATATGGGACGTGTTGGACGAGAACCCTGCCCTCCCTTTTAAAAGGATTTGGGCAGTTCCTATCACTCATTCAGTGTCCTTCGGAAGGTTCTGATACTTTAAACCCACTACACTCGCTCCGTGGGGGCCTTCATTTCTTCCTTCAGCTTCTCACCCCGTTTCCTGATGACACGATCTGAGGCAGAGCTGGAATCCCCAATAAAGTCGGCATTATTCCACATTTAGTCTTTGAAAGGGTCAAATGACCAAACTTCCCCAGCCAAGAGGGTCAGATGAGATCCGGAACAGTCTCTACCTGGGCCCAGAGCCCCCATCTCCCTCCTGTCTCCTCACAGAACCCTTGCACTAGAGCCCCGAGCATCCTCTGATTTTATTTCCTGGACAGTAAACACCAACCACATCTAGGGTACCACCTCTGTCAGCCCAGCCTCAACCAACGTTCCTAGGAATGGTGATTAGCTTCTATTACAGGGTGAAGATGGAGATGTTTTACAGATGTAATCAGCATCCCAAACTGTTGGGTTTTGAGCTGACGAAAAGGGAGGTTATCTTGGGTGGGTCTGATCCTGATTTCATAATAAAGCTCTCCAAAGAGAGAACTGGTCTTCTCAGATCAAGATCCCAAGATCAGAAAGATTCTAGCTGGATTAAAGAAGCAAACAGTCGTGGGGGACAGTGGGGGACATGAAGGGGCTGTGATTGGCCTTGGTACACAGCCAGCAAGAAGCCAAGGTCCTCAGTACACCGCAGTAAGGAAGTGAATTCTGCCAGGCACGAACTTGGAAGCAGTCTGTGGATGAGACTGCGGCATGGCTGACCTCTTGTTCAGCTTTGGGAGTGTGAGCTGAGCCACACTCAGCTAAGGAGTGCTCAACTTCCAACCCGCAGAAGCAGAGATAACACGCACATATTGTGTGAATCCATTAATTTTCTAGTAATTGGTTACATGGTAGAAACTAATACACCAACAGAGTCTCAGCCTAAATGTCACCAGAGGCGATGATTAAAAATCCAGGTTCTCAGGCTCTGTCCCAGATCTATTGGATTTGAATCTCCCTTCCTAGAAGCTGGGGAGCCTGGATGTTCTAGACTTCCAAAGTGACTTGGGTGCACATGAAAGCTTTCAGAATCAATTTTCTGTGCAAATAATTACTTAGACAACCCTTGACAAGATGTCTTGGGCCTTCTGCAATTTGAAATCTGGAGACTGTTCTTCTTAAAGGTTATAGCAAAAGAGCCTATTCATAAAATGAAGTAATTATCATGGAGAATGAATAAAGTTCTTCTGGCTGGAGAGCCAGCCGCTCATTGCCTGCTTGTGGATTCAGTTTGTGGATGTTTTATAGCACAGTATAACCATAACATAGTATGAAAAGCTATTACCTGTCAAAATGACGGCTAGTCTGGAACATTCTCCAGTGGTACGTTATCTTTGGTTTCCCCTAGTGTCCAAAGTCAAGCAACTCACATGCTAATAGCAAAACTTCTAAAGATTGATTTTTAAAACATCCAAATTCAGATTAATGTGTGCCATTTTAATACCTTCTTCAGAATGGCTAAGACAGGTGAAAATTTTCCTCTCCCACTGCACTGGAAAACAGAATTTCTTTCAAATACTATTAATTCACCAACTCTAGTTAAGGCAACACAAGCTGTCAGAAATATTTTAAAACATTATACATGTCTTTTCAGGAATTTGTCAATTCACCCAAATACTTGACGTTTTTCAGGAACCTCCAAAGAGCTTTAAAAAATTTAAAAGAATCCCAGTGTGGATTTCAGCCTGACTGAACCTCACAAACAGAATGGATTTGTAGAGGAAGGCCCTTATCACACTGCCTGTGTTGATCGATGTCCAGGCTGCCCTGAAATGCAATGCTTCCTCTCCCCACCCCATACCCCCAAGGACTTTTTTCAAAGGTCTTTTACATCTGGGACATCTGGGATCTAACCTCATTTCGCCCTTCCAATGTCATTTTGTATTCCCTCCGTATAACCAGCAAGGTGTTTTCACATCACTTTGTTCCTGGTGGGTTTCCCGTCCAGCACCAGGTCTATCTCCCACAAGAGAGCATATCTAAGCCTTCTTCTCTTGGTGGGAAGCCTGTTTTCCCCATCAATTTTTTTATGTGTTTGCCTCCAAATGGCTTGCTCAGTTACATTTTACTTTTTGTGTATGTGAAAGGAGGGTGGGGGTGGGTGCTTGTGTGTGTGCGGAAGCATGGATGTGTGTGCACAAGCGAACATGTATGTATGCATAAAGAGGTTAGACACGGAATTCCTCCTCAGGCCCTCTCCACCCTGCACTGCTGTTTTGTTTTGAAAAAGGGTCTTTCACTGGCCTGGGGCTCACCCAAGGAGTCCGGGCTGCCTGGCCAGTGAGCCCCAGGGACCTGCCTGTCTCTGTCACCATAGCCAGCTTTTTCTATAGGTCCTGGCTATTCTTGAATTCAGGTCCTCCTTCTTTGCAAACGTTCTGGTAACTGACTTACTTAATTTTGTTGTGATTGTTTATTTGTCTTGGAAAGTGTCAGTTAAGCCCACATCATAAGACAAAGGCTGGGTTGGAATGGGAATGTTCATGGTGGGTAGCAAGGGAGGCCTGAGGGTCCAGGCAGGGACCATCTGGGCAAAGATGGAGGACATGTTCAGAGCATATGTTCTGCAATCTGTTCTTCCAGAGCTGGTATAAATGGCTGTCACATAAAGGCATTCTATGAATGCCTATAATAAATCATTCTATTCCAGCTGTGGACTCTTCACACGTATAAATTTCTTCTACAAAGAGAGCCATCCTTTCTATTTTGATCTAGTCTATAACCAAGCAGATAGCTATAACCTTCTCTGCTTTATGAACCCAACCTGCATTTTAAGAGTCATCAATATTATGGGTAAAGCAGGTAAAAATTAAATTGTCGCGTGATCTTGCTTAGTTGCAAAAACATCTGGAATCAGCCATTTATCTTCTTCTCTACCGCAGGAAATTGAAACCTGCAGTCTTTATGATCCTGGCCATAAACACGCTGGGAACTGTAACTTTACATTGCCATTAGCTTTATTTGGGGGTACTATAAATCGGGCCATCCCCCCACTTTTGGCTCTCACTAAGCCTCTTTCACGGTAAAAGTCCGTTTTCTCTTCTCTGTGTTACCTAGAGCCCGCTCACATTAACTGCAGGAAAGAAAATGCTTTTAACCCATGTTGAAACGTCTCTTGTGAGGACTCACACTGCCACACATGCTGCTACAGTTTTCTAGAGGGAACATGTTTCATCTCCATTTCCAGGGTTAGATGTACAGAGCAAGAAGAGTTTTGATATGAACCAGCCTGATCCCTAGGTCGTCGCTCCTGTTGAAGACTGTGCTACAGAGTGCACTGTTTGGAAAGAACTGATTAAATCCTGACTCTGCTAGGCACTACCTATAAACCAGTAACTTCAATCATTTATCATAAAATTCCATCGTCTGTGCTTCATGAACTATTAGTTACTTTAACCAGTAAACCAGTTACTTAAACTCTCCGAGATTCTGTTTTCTCATTAGAGGAAGAGTGAAACTCTTGTGAAATTAAGTACATTAATTTGTGTGAAAGTACAGCCCAGATATCAGCACAGTGCTTGATACAACAAGGGTTTGTTTCTCTTATCTAAGGCAGCCTGGAATAGATGCTCTTTAACTGTGCTGGGGAGCCTGTGGAGGAAGAACTCTGCCTAGAGCACCAGTGTTTGCTGTGATGGTTGGTGGGTGGTCGGAGTTGAGTAAAACTTCGTTAGAGAATTAAAGGAGAAAAGCTTTGAGTTTTGACAATTTCACCATTTGAGGCAAGATATGGAATGACTCTGCCTCCCCTTTGGGCAACTGGATAGAGCAGAAGCAATGATGTCAGAAACCTGGGGTAGATGTTACAGAATGGCTGCCCAGAAAACAGGTGGACATCTCACGGGTCATCTCAAGAACACAGAAGGCAATGGCTGGCGAGATGGCTCAGCAATTAAGAGCCCTTGCAGCTGTTGCAGCTGACCCAGGTTAGGTTCCCAGCGTTTACATTAGATGGCTCATGACTACCTGTAACTCCAGTTTCAGGGGAATCTGATGCCCCCTGCTGGCCCCTACAAGCATTGCATGAACATGGCACACCTACAAAAAAGCAGATGCACACACATAAATAAAAATAAATTTAAAAAACTTTTTAAAAAAGAACTCAGAAATCCAAAGAGATGATAATCCCTCTCTCCCAGATGCTCCTCCTTGGGCGTGTGATCCAGGGAAAGATGCAAAGCCGCCATCTGGCCAAATGGCACACCCAACAGTAGAGCTACCAGGACGCACTTTCTTGCCATCCCGTTTCCATGGGCTACATTGTTTGCCGCCTTGACCTCCTAAACTCCTGTTTATCTTCTTGTATCAGATTCCTTCATTTTGCTAAGGCTTCTACAGGCAACTTGCTGATTCCCCCAATCAATTGTCTTTTGCAGTCTGTCAAAAGACTTTGCAGTGTTTGCATCCCATTCTTTACGTCCTAGGCACTTCCTATGGCCTTGGTCTTGATTTCTCTCTATAGTCAAACCAGCGATCATTGTTTCCAGAGGATTTTGTTGTTTATGATGTTGTTAGTTTTTTGTACTGCTAGAGATTAATTCTAGGATCCTTCTCACACTAGGCAAAAGCTGTAGCCCTTAGAGATCCCTTTTAAGGCTACCATGGTGGTTTGAATGAGAATATCTCCCCTGGAACATATTTAAACATTCAGTGCCTAGTTGGTGGTGCTCTTTGGGTGATGTTTAGGCAGTATGGCCTTGTTGGAGGAAGTGAGTTCTTAGAGGCAGGCTTTGAGAGTTTAAAAACTCGCACCATTTCCAGTTTGTTCCTTCTGCTTCGTGCTTTGGGCTCGAAAATGTGAGCTCTTGGCTTCCTGCTTCTGCTGCTGTGCCTCCCTGCCATGATGGACTCTTATCCCTCTAGAACCATAAGCAGAAATAAATTCTTCCTTTTGCTAAGTTGTTTCTGGTCCTGTTTATCACAGCAACAAAACGTAACTAATATTTCTCAAGACCCCTTCCTCAAATATTGGAGGGATAGCCTGGCAGTTAACAGTGCTCACGGCTCTTCCGAAGGCCCTGGATTTGGGTCTAGAACCCACATCAGGCAGCTCACAACCACCTGTAACTCTAGCTCTTGGTGACCCAACACCCTTGTCTGTACTCTGTGGACAAATGGGCGGGCGCGCGCCCACAAATCTCTTTTAAAATGCCTTTCTTAAAATGGTCATTGTTTCTCATTGTTCTTCCATATCCTTAGCAATTCTACCAAATTTTCTGTCCCTGATTTCGGTGAAGGAGAATTATGTTCCTTCTGATCATTCTTGCCCTGTGCGTTCATGTTCACCTTTCCCATCCTTAAGATTCATTTCTTTTCCAATTTTTAATTTTATTTCTGGCATTTTTTCAAGACAAGGTTTCACTATGTAGCTATGGCTGTCCTAGAACTCGTTATGTAGACCAGTCTGACTCTGAACTCACAGAGATCAGGCTGACTCTGCCTCCCGTGTGCTGGGATTAGGTGTACACCTGGGAAGATTCATTCTTGCTCACCCTCCCCCCCTTCTATCCCTGTTTCTCCCTAGGGCTGTGCTGTCTCATAAACTTTTATGAATGGCATTCCAAAAGCTATGCTACAGTGAGGGATACAGGGCTAGGCAAAGCAAAGTCATCTCCCACGTGATGATAACTGAACAAATAACATGTTAAGGAAATCAATACCGAAACAGACCACAGGAGCTGTCATGACTCTCAGGCGAGGAGGAAGGTATCAGAGGCACACTTCTTCCACATGGCTCTACTGTGTGGCAGGCTCTGTACAGGATAGGATCACGGCGAGTTCTCCTTGTTTGTTTTTTAGAGGGTGGATGATTTGGGCATGGATGAGGCTCTCTGCATCTCAGCGTGTGTGCGGTTGTATGACAACACTAGTTTTGTAGTTTATGAACCACAAAGCCACCCTGGTCTGAGTGGCTGGCGCCGGCAGCTGGCTCTGTTAAATGCAACACACGGGCATTGCTTTTTTGAATTCCTTTTCTTCATGTTACTGTGTTTCCAGCGACTCATGCCGGCCCATTTCCCCTCTACCTCTTGAGCTGCTGCCTGTAATCCATCATGACAAAGAGCAGCCTTAAAAATAGCGCTCGGGGGAGACATGATTTTCTTTCCACTTCTCTCTCAGAAAGAGCAGCTTAGAATGGGGAAGGGGGTTTATTTAGGTTAAAGGAATATAAATAAGAAGGACCTACCTCTCTTCCTTTTGAAGATGCTAAGCCTCAAAAAGGATTCTCAGTCTTTTTTTTTTTTTTTTTTTTTTTAAGGTCATCACCCTGGGTCTGCCCTGAGCATTACTACAATAAGCCTGGTAATAAAGCCAGGAGGGTTTTAGTGAGAGCCATTTCAGAGAAGGCAGACCTGAGACAGCTTTTTTGGGTGCAGGAAAACCACAGGCTCATAAATATAACTTGTGAGGTTCATCTTGTCGCTAGCCAGGCCTTAAAATTTGTGACTCCCACAATTATCTGAGGTGACAGGGGAACAATTGACTTGCTCTCAGACAAGACTGCTGTGCTCAGAATTATGGCTAGATAACAGAAATGGCCAGGCTTCCTCAGGCAACCACAAAACTCAGCAGAGCTGGGGTGAACCATTCCTGGGGTACGAGCAGGTACACTCGACAAGCAAGACGAACAAAGAATCATTTTCTCCCTTTAACAAACCTATTTTTCTCCTTAAAACAACTCTGGGGATTTTTTTTTAATATCATTAATTAAACAAAAATTTTTTGCGAACCACATGAAATTTCCATTAACTTGACTCCTAGACAGCTGATGTTAAGTATTTTCTAACTAATGCTTACTACTAACCATGACTTAATAATTGGCTGATACCAACTAGGAAGTCTAAAATATGTAAAATTGAGATCTTTACGTGCGTCCACTATAATTTGCTCCCAGACTAAGGGTCTGTGTGACCACCTATTTCAGTAGGAGCCTTGGGCCCCCAGGCCCCAGTGAAAGGCTGGGTGGGTCTCTAGGTGGCTGCAGTCCTCTGCAGTGGAAGGCAGGGGATTGTCGCGCTTCCTCTCATGTTTGAAAAGAGTTTACACACCAGAGCTGAAGCTTCCTGCTGTCCAAGCTTCTCACCAAGTGCAAAGGGGCTGTTCACCCACTGGAGACAAAGAATGTGAGGAACATCACTTGATTCTGTGGTTTTTCAAGGAGTCAAAAATACTCTTTCTTGCCAGGCATATGAGCATAATCCTCTACCATGGGGGCACCGAGACGGGAACTATAAGCTTGAGGCCAGCCTGGGCTACATTGTAAGACCTTGTCTGACAGAGAAAAAGAGAGAGAGAATAGCCAGGAGCTGTCACACAGACTGGAAGAGATTAAAATGAAAACTAATTGCAAGCCAGGCCTGTGACACAGACCTATACTACTGAGGCGGGAGGGTCACAGATTTGAGCTGCACCTAGCTGTACAGTAAATTCAAGGCTAGCCTGAGCAATTTAGTGAGAGCTTGCCTGGGGGGGGGGGAGAGGCTGAGAGAGCCTAGTTCAGTGGTGTACGGTGCTGCCTAGGATGCCCTAGGTTGGATTTCCAGTTTTTACAAAATCCTTTCTCTTTGTGAAGAAAATGACCTTTCCCCTCGTCCATGCCGCAGTTTTTCTTCTTAGTGTGCTTTGACAGCGGGAATTCTAAAGGAGGCCCCGCAATTAGAAAGAGATGAAGTTGGAAGCAGAGCATCTGTGCTCACAGCCCTCCTAGCTGCTCTAATTAGGACCCCCTTACTCTCTCTGTCTGCTTCTCGGGAGAGGACGGGGGCTTTTTAATTGAGGCTATTACAAGTTCTCTTTACACAACGACGCCCCACGAAGTGAAGGCCTCAGCAGAAGCTCTGCCCACTCTACAATTACTTCTTGCAATTCTGAGAAATAATGGTATCTTGTCTCGTTTAAAAATAAATCCCAGGCTCATCCCCCCACGGCGTTCTCTCCTTTGCCTACTCACATGAGTTGCTTCTTGCCAATTAGGCAAACTTTCCATTATTTAAGGAGGTGGCTTTGATCATAACTGTCCCCTGATCATGAGATGTACTTAGCTGGATTTCATTTGCCCACAGCTCCTTTATTCTAAACTCAAGGCTACTTAAAATGAACTCAGGTCTCGAGTTTGCTCCGTACTGAGAGGGCGCGACTTTGGAATCCCCCGTCCTGCGCGCCATTTGATGCTGCAGAACTTACCTGGGATAACCCTCATGTTCAATGCGCTCAGCTTCGCAGAGTCACTTCCTCTTAAGAGAAAGGCTGTAGATTTGGATTTATGACCTATTCCAAGAAAAGAAATGAAAGATTTAGATGACAAACGAGCACATTCTGCCAGCTGTGGCGGTCTAGGCCTCTAATTGCAGCACTTGGGAGGCTGAGGCAGGAGGATCGTGAGTCTGAAGGCAGCCTGGACTACGTAGTGGCCCCCGTCCCACTCAGTTCTAAAATCACATTCTTGTGTTGCCTGTGCTAGTTCAAAGGGTTGTCAAGGAGACAGAATAGTTCACAGGGGGGTCTGGAGCAGCGGGCACCAAGAGCTTTTATCATTACGTCTTCTTTTGCTAGCAAACACAGGGGCATGCGGGCACAAGGCTTTAACCCTGGCACCCTGAAGAAAGAGGCAGATGCATCTCTGTGAGTTCAAGGCCAGCCAGAGCAACATAGTGAGTCCCTGTTTCAAAACAAACAAACAAATAAACAAAAAAAGCACATAAAAATAACAACAAAAAACCACAGACTCTTTCTAAAAGTAATGGTTCCTCCATTACCATAAATACTGTTATGTCCATCTGCTCATGAAAAACACCAGTCCGTATTTACAAAATACTATTTTTATCTATAGGGATGTGATATGCAGAATATTTAGGAAGCATTGCAGATTAATTATATCTAGTGGCATGAGCATTGTGATATTTTTCATTTCTCTATATGCTTAGACTTGCAAGGAAAACCTTTGAAAGCCATCAAATTTGTCATCTGGACAGACGTTTGAGAAGATTTAAGGTACTTCCCACGTCTTTCTAGACATTTTCCTCCCTTGTATCTTTCTTAATCTGCATTCACATATGAAAAATGGTTCAAGGAACACAGAACTATGAATTATTTTCAACTACCACACATGTGCTTAAAATAACAAAGATTTCAATGCCTAGCAGATACCAAGTCTTTACTCTGGCATTTTATTAACTGTGTCAATTTGGACCAAACTGCTAAATCACCTGAGTTTGGGAGTCTTCCTCCTTTACATGCAAAAAACAAAAATAATAGTCCTTTTTACATACTGTTCTGACTTCATTCAGTGGCTATGGCAAATACCAAGAACAAAACAGGGTAAGGCTTTATTTGTCTTCTACTTCTGGGTCACAGTCTAGCCTTGAGGGGAATCAAGGGAGCCCTGCTTACTATTCTGCATGGTGTCACTTCCCCGCCAGGGGACTCACTTCACAGCCAGGAAGTCAGCAGGAACCGCAGAGGCTGCTGCTTGCTAGCTGGCTTGCAAAGTGGCTTATACTCAGCTAGTTTTCCTATACAGTTCAGGACCACCTGCTTAGGGATGGTGCTGCCCATGGTGGGCTTGGCCCTCTTACATCAATTACGAATCATGACAACACCACCACTCCACAGACATGCCCAAAGGCCAATCAGATCTGGGCAACCCCTTCCTTGAGACTCCCTTCTGAGGTTATTCTTGGCTGTGTCAAGCTGACGGTTAAGGCCTTCCAGGACACATACTTTGATCATCTAGTGAAAATTGTCATTCTACGAATACACAACATGGTCATGCCATTAACCATGACACTGCAGGCCACTAATACTGACGTATCAGAGATAAGACTTGATCTGAAACTACTCTTAAAAATCCCTGCAACCAAGTCTTAACCCAAAGAATCAATGGCACCCTTGTTTGTCTGCAGGTGAACATTACTTAAAACAACCTTGCCTGTCAAAGAACATAAGAACCTAAGAAGTGAACGTGCCCAGCCATACTACAATCCTTCATTGAGATCCAGCTGTGCCAACCAAAAAAAAAAAAAGACAAAGCCAGGCAGTGGTGGCACACACCTTTAATCCCAGCCCTCAGGAGGCAGAGGCAGGCGGATCTCTGTGAGGCCAGTCTGGTCTACAAATTGAGTTCCAAGACAGCCAGGGTTACTACAGAGGAACTCATCTCAAAGAACGCAGAGAGAGAGAGAGAGAGAGAGAGAGAGAGAGAGAGAGAGAGAGAGAACTAGCTGTACCCTGACACTGTTCAACTCCTTGCGTGATCTCTTTATTTCAGCCTTTACCCCAGCTCTATGTGGTATAGGCAAGTACCCTGTAGGGCAGTTGAGGAAAGCCATGTTTAGCGATGGTAACTCACTCAGAGCCATAGGAGGGAATCTGAGGATCCAACTTGAGTCTCTATGTCTTCAGAACCTATTATCATGGTGATGCTTTTTATGCTGTCTTTAAGAGATCAACTACTTACCAAAAACAGTCGATCAAGTCTGACATGCAGCCAGTGTATGCACCCGTACACTTACAACCCATTCTGATAGGTGAGTGCCCAGGTCATACTAATTGTTAGAGCCATTTAACACTGCTCCTACCAGCCTGACTTAACTTTCCCAGCACCCCCTATACTTATTAGGGGTTGTTTACAGTCATAGTGTCACCTAGAGACCACTCTGCTCAGGATTCCTAACTCTGCAAGTGTCACCAAGTGTCACCACGCCGTCTTTGGCCTCTCTCTGCCCTCACTTCCACTGAGCCCCCCCAGCCACCATCCCGACAACTCCTCCTTTTCATCCTGCCCTTCTTTCTTGCCCATTTGCCCATCCACATAGGAGAAAGGCCCATGAATAGTGGGCCTTTCTCCACTTTCAATCTTTTAGATTATCTGGAACCAGCATTTAAACATAGTTGGTACACAGTAAGTAGAAACCAAACTAAAAAGAAAATGTGGGGCGAACAGGCGTTTGTACACATTTCCCTGGGCAAAGCCGTGTGACAGTGGGTTTATGTTTTTGCTCTTTTGGGGGGGCCCACCATCCAGCTCCCAAATAAATCACACATGGAGGCTTATTCTTAATTATAAATGCCCAGCCTTAGCTTGGCTTGTTTCTTGCCAGCTTTTCTTAGATTATTTCATCCACCTTTTGATTCTGGGCTTTTCCCGTTCTCTTACTTCTGTAAATCTTACTCTTACTCCATGGCTCGCTGTGCAGCTGGGTGGCTGGCCCTGGAGTCCTCCTCTTCCTCCTCCTCTGACTACTTCTTTCTACCTCTTCTCCCAGATTTCTCCTCCTATGTATTCTCTCTGCCTGCCAGCCCCGCCTATCCTTTCTCCTGCCTCGCTATTGGCCGTTCAGTTCTTCATTAGCCCATCAGGTGTTTTAGACAGGCACAGTAACACAGCTTCACACAGTTAAACAAATGCAACATAAACAAAAGTAGCACACCTTCATATTCCACTACAGGTTTATTTCTTAGTACTTACTCTGCCACCTTTGCACTCTCCTGTGGTCCTCAAGGATTTTGTGGATGATGAGGATGATGCTGACCATAAAAACTAACAGCACTAAAATGTACCAAGTGATCTTCACAGAACAAGTGACAGCTGTAAAAAAAAATTTTTTTAAAAATTAGGCACTATAAAAATCAATAAAGGCAGCAAGCACAGGCACTCACCAGCCCTCTGAGTTCTACCCCTAAAAGTCACATGGAGAAAGGACAGAACCAACTCATGCAAGTCGTCCTTTGACCTCTACTCATGTGCCATGGCATCCATGCACACACAAAGAAATATATATAAAATAAAAAAAATTTCAACGCAATGAGATAGCGCATCAGATAAGAGGCCAAGTGGTGGTGTACGCCTTTAACGGAGAAGCTATTTGCTCCTTTAACTGTAACAGGGACACTTGCTCTCCTGAACACTTTTCCAATATATTAAATGAAGCTGCTAAATGAGGAAATTGGCCAAGTAGCTCCCAGGGATCCATTTAATACAAAATCCTGGCATTTAATTTCACTTCCAGGTGATGCCAATATCAATTTTCTTATTGTACATCAAGAGCGCCACAAAGTAGCCTTAGACTCAGAGCTGTGTGCGATTAATCATCTTAGTCATGGGCCACACAGCCCCCAAACATGCCCTCAAATGAACAAAGGTGCGGCAGGAGCAAGGGAGATGGGAAGCAATGGGAAGGCTGAGACAGAACAGGGCTGAGCTGATGAGCGGTCAGGGAGATGAGCCATCAGCCCTGGTTTCTGCCAATGTTACAGCCTGGATGGAAAATGTCCCCAGACACTCCTGTGATGGAACCGTCGATCCCCAGCTGATCATATCATTTAAGGAGGTTACACCTTATATATCGATGTTTGCTGTAAGCATAATTTAAAAATATTAATTACGTTTAAAATGATTCAGCTTTAGGAAAGCTTTCTAATGTGATGGGGAAACCTTCCGTTCTTTTGGAGTACCAAAATGCCCAGCAAACAGTTCTGCTGTGGCACCTGCAGCTCCAGGAGGCCACTTGTTTCTATGTGATTCCTTTCTCTGGTTTTAGGTTCGTCTAACTCTGGGACCCCATCCAGGCATGGTGCTTGACATATAGAAGGAATTCATTAAATGAATATATCATAAAATGCCTTCTAATAATAGATTTTATGAGTGAGGTGAGGGCACACTGCTTAGCAGAAAATAATAACTGTGGGGTTCAGAACATGATGCAAAGAACTTAATAAGCCTTGAGCAGAATTTAAATGTCTGAGCTTCTCCTCAGAAACAGCCAGTGCCCCCCACCCCGCAAGTGTCTACTCTGCACAGCATCACATCAGAGAGCTCTGTTCACCCAGGCTGCGTCAGCTCTGAGAGGATGTGTGAACCTGGCCCAAAGGCAACTTTAATAGTGGACATTCACCTTCTAAGAGAACTCCCACCTCTGAGTACTGAGGTGTATTGGCTTTCCATCAAGCACAGACACCACCAGGCATGCTGCAGGTATCCTAGGAGACAGGACCCTTCTAGTGTTCCACAAATCACAACCCAGTCATACCGCCTCTGTCTCGGGGTATGGCTGAGTCCCATGGAAACACATTTTGAAAGAAAAGCAAATGGTGTCATTTCAGCCATGAAACTCTTCAACTATTTGACCACTGATGACTTTCACAGCCCTTTCTTAATTTTATGTCCGGATACCCAGCTTCTCCTTTTCCCTCTGATCCTTTCAAACTTACGTTTCACAGCCATTTCCAGGCTCATGGAAATGTGAGTACAATTACTCGTGTTTCCCATAATCCCGCAAGTGTGGTTTAGAGAATCTTCCCTGGTTGGCTCTTCATCTATGGTTGTGGAATTTCCAGGGTGGGTTTCGGGGGTACAGGTAGTGTTGTATTCCCTCGTGGCGTCAACTAGAAGAGCGACAGTGATGTTGAAATGCTGACAAGGTGAGTAAACGTCATTTGCCTTCACCTCCATTGATCCCCTCATGATAAGACCTAGAAAGAGGTTAAGAAGGGTTGTTTGCAGGGTGTCTAATAAGAAAACAATCCAGAGCGAAGTCTCACTGGTGCTGACAGCACCAGAGTCAGATATGACCTGACACCTGTCAGTGTGACTTCTATAACCAAGATAAATCAACAGTACCGTTGAAGATGGTGGGAAGTTGAAGTCCTTGTCCTGATTGGGGGGGGGGGGGAATGATCCATTCCGTTTGGGAAATAGTAAATAAGTTCCTCCAAAACTGAACAAACTAAACACCATTTACTCCAGCAAGCTCACTTTCTGGCACATACCCAAAAGAGCTGAAATCAGGATCTCAAAGACATAGTTGTATTCCCACAGTCTCAACAGCTAAAATAGGGAAGCCACCTGAATGTCCACTGAGACAAATGCATAAAGAAAAAGTGAGGTCTGGAGAGATGGCTCAGCAGTTAGGAGCACTGACTGCTCTTCCAGAGGACCCGGGTTCAATTCCCAGCACCCACATGGCAAATCACCTCCTCTGTAACTCCAGTTCCAGGGGATCCAATGCCTTCTTCTGGCCTCCTTAGGCACAGATAAAAACAAAACACTTAAATAAATAAACAAACAAACAAATAAATAAATAAATAAATAAACAAACAAACAAATAAATAAATGTTTTTTAAAAAGAATATCTTCACTCTTGTAGGTGACTATGTGAAGAGGGAGACCTCAGCTGTCCCCAGCTGCTCTGGTTCCCCTGGAATGTTGCACATACTCACTAACTGCCACAGCATGAAACGCCCCAAGCCTGAAAAAGTCCATCTGTACCCACTCCGAGTTTCTCATCCAGAGGGAGGTTGAGGAAGGGAGGGAGAGAGGAAGCAGGAGGCGGGGGTCAGGGGAGAACTAAGCTGAAGAAGAGCAGAGAAGCGGAAGGGGAAAGAGAAGACACAGGAAGAGGGGATTGCTGCATTTCAAGCCTCTGTCCATGGGGTGATTTGTTACGCAGCCGGAGTGACTGGGACACATTTCAAAGCCCTGTTCACTTATGTCTGAGGCAGCAGAGCAGCGACGTCTACCAGCCACCTGCTTTTAAAAGGCTTCCTAGTCTTCCATCATCGCGGAGGTATTGTGACTCAGGGCAGAATCTTTGGATGGTTGTAAGACTGCAGGCGTAAGAATTTTGCCCAAAGTCAATGCCGAGAAATCATGTTCCTCTTCTCAAAGAATGAAAAAAAAAAAAGTTCAGTAACTAGTGAGACAGGAGCTCTTCTGCTGAATAGGCGATGATGAAGATGATGATGATGAAGATGATGATGATGGTGGTGGTGGTGATCCAATATTGAGGCTTGAGGCCACCAGCATATTCTACAATTGTGAATGAATTGCTTCTATCTCAGTGATCGATTTAATTCAGTTCAACTAACTACATCATGTATGTGGATCTCATAACACACGTGCCCTTTTGCCTTCTGTTGCTGTGATTAAACACCATGACCAAAAGCAACTTGGGTTTTTTCAGCTTACAGGTCACAGTCTATCACTGGGGGAAGCCAGGGCTGGAGCTCAAAGCAGGCACCTGCAGGCAAACACTGAAGCAGGGACCATGGAGGAATATTGCTTACTGGCTGGATCCCCCTTGCTTGCTCAGTTACCCTTCCTATATAGTTCAGACTCCCCAAGTAGGGACTGTACCACCCACCATGGGCTGGGCCTGCCACATCAATTAGTAATTAAGAAAATGCCTCACAGACATGGCCACAGGCCAATCGGACCCGGGCAATTCTTCAGTTGAGGTTCCCACGTGACCAGGTTTATATCAAGTTGGTAGTGGAAGCTATGATGACATGCAATGCCCCATTAGGTGCTGCAGAGAATATATCGTTAGTCTTTTGTTTGATCCTTCCTTCATTCAACAAATATTTATTGAGTATCTACTATGATTTACATCAGGCATGATGCCGAAGGGAGAGATACAGTAGTAAACAAAGGCAAAGATATTACCCTCAAGAGGCCCACTGAAGAGCCAGACAAAAATGACAACTCATACTCAGTGAGCAAATGCTTAGGTATTTACTTAGAATTGCTTTTTAAACAATCACTATCTTTGGAAAGAACATCAGCTATCCTTTTAGCTAGCAAATGCATATGAACTACACTGGCATTCTGATGGATTTTATGAACAAGCATTTTGTTTTCAATAAATTAAACTAGAATTGATCAACATTACAAAGCCCTGTGAAATCTCTCATCAAAAGACACACCACTGAGTGTTCCAGTGCCACTAGATGTTAAAACGGAATGCTGGTGGCGGGGGTGGGGAGTGGTGGGGTGTGTGCACAGTACATTCAGCATGCAGATGCATACGAATGCCAGAAGACAACCTGGATGCCATTCCTCAGATGCCTTTGCCTTCTGTCGGAGACAGGGGCTTTCCTTGACCTAGAACTTCACCAAATAGCCTCAGCTATCTGGCCACTGAGCTTCCAGAGATCTGCCTGTCTCTGCCTCCCACCTCAGCATCTCTGGGATTACAAGCAGGCTCTCCAGCATTCCAGCATTTCCTTTCTTTTTCTTTAATATTTATTATGCATCTCTGTTCATATATGTATACATAAGTGCAGTGCCTACAGAGACCATAAGAGTGTATCAGATCCCCCAGAGCTAAAGTTACAAGTAGTTGTGAGATGTTTGACGTGAATGCAGGTCCTTTGAAAGGCCTCAACTGCTGAGCCATCTCTCCAACCTCTGTGCCTACTTTCTTTTTTCTCTTTTCTTCCTTCTTCTTCTTCTTCTTCCTCCTCTTCTTCTTCTTCTTCTTC